>ML812243.1:77176-88132 GCA_009831015.1 Picea engelmannii
TACTTGAAGGGAACAATGACTTATGGACTGTGGTATCCTAGAAATCAGAATTTCCAGTTAACTGCTTATTCAGATGCAGACTGGGAAAATTGTGTTGATGAGAGAAAAAGCACCAGTGGAGGAGCATTCTTTTTGGGTGACTCTTTAGTTGCATGGCTTAGTAAGAAGCAAGGATCTATTTCATTATCCACTACAAAGGCAAAATACATTGCTGTTGCTACTTGCTGCACATAAATTTTAGGGATGATACAAACTCTTGCAGATCTGAAGGTAACTTACATTGATCCTATTCCAATTCATTGTGATAACACAAGTGCCATTAGTGTCTCCAAGAATCATGTTCTTCATTCCAAGACTAAGCATATTCCAATCAAGTATCATTTTCTCCGAGAACAAGTTACAAACAGAATTGTTCATCTGAATTATATACCGTCTACAGAACAGATTGCTGATATTTTTACCAAACCATTAGCAGCGACCCCTTTTGGATATCTTTGTCAAAAGTTGGGGGTTATGATTTCTGGTGTTTAAAATGTTCACCTAGTCAGGGGGAGTAATTATTGAATATCTGGTGTCTTTTCTAGATGCTTATAGTCGACAAGGGGAGTATGTTCTGCAACAAGATCAGTGGAAGAATATTTCTTTTTTTGACATTGATGTCAAAGGGGGAGAAAGGAGTCGAGTTCGAAATGTTTCGGGAACAGAGTCAAGCCTGAATGGCAGAATATAGAGGAGAGTTGAGTCTGAATGCAAGTATTGCCATCAATTCCAAAGGGGGATATTGTTGGCAAATTCAGTTAACAGACAGCGAATGCTTGTCATTGGTGGCAACAGTGAAGATGACAAGCAAACGGAAGACAAGTTCAGACAAGTGAATGATCGAAAGCAGTGAATAATCGAACGCAGCGAGAGCTGTTGGATTTGGTGCAGGGTTGCCGACAGTCGTCGGATCTGTGAAAGTTGCACGGAGGATAAGTCCCCGTGAACAAGAGGAGAGAAGTCCCGAAAGGCATCGGGATATCGGGCATTGGGAAATCGGAGTTCTCGAGATCGTGTGCATTGGGACAACAGCAGTCGTGAAATCTCAATGGGATCTGGACCGTCCATTTGTGTGGATGCGTGGCAGCAATCAAGCACCACCGGGAGAAGCTCGACAGGAGGGTTTCATAGGCTAATCGGGAATCAGAGTTTCACGAGTACCGTGAACAATTACAACAGAAACCCCAAAATCGCGATGAAAGAAATCCTGACTGATCCTGAACCGTCAGATAACCATGTGATCTTGACCGTCAATCCAACTCACGACAGCAGACCACGTCAGCTAGGAACACGTGGCATAACCAGGTATTGACAGGTGTCAGGAAGATTCAACACTTCAGGCACATGTAAGTCACGAATCAGAGTGACACGTGGTAGTATTTAACATGTGTCAAACCACGTGTGACGTCGGTAGAGCATCGAGGATCGAAACTTTAAAATGACACAGGCACTTGACATTAGGAATGCCAATTTCGCGATATGCGATATCACGATGTAATCTGAGCCGTCAGATTAAGGTTAAATCTGAACCGTTGATTCTAGTCAATGGAGAGGCGTCGGGGATCAGGATTTTGAAATGACAAAGTCACTTGATATCAGGAATGTCGATTTTGCGATGAGTGATTTCGCGATTTAATCGCAGCCACTGAATAAATATCGCATCTAGACCGTTGATTCAAGTCTGTATTGGAGTTTCGCGGATCGTGAATTTGAGAGGCAAAGAACTCATTGCATCAAGAATGTCGATTTCGCGATATGCGAAATCGTGAAATGATCTGAGCCATAGGATCAAGTGTTGATCAGGACCGTAGATGTAATCCCGATGAGAAGTATGGTGGCGGTCATGTGATAGAAGGTCACATGGACCATTGTGTAGCCTGAAGGGGCTAAAGCTCGGGAAAGGAGCACATCGGGGATCAGAGAATCGTGGCTTCCAAGTACATGTACATCTCGACACTGAAAGTGCCGAAACCTGATTTAAAAGGCAAGAGTAATATAGATTATCCAATGGTGCGGATAAAGCTTGAATTGATCGGAGGGTTACTATTCTTCCACACACACTTAACACTTTCAGTTACAAATCCGTTAGTAAAACTCATGATTGCAAATTAGTTGTAGATCGTTTGGCGTTTTGGTTGGCTGGACAGTTGTCATCATTTTGCCCAAGGAGTTGGGAAGTTGAAACATTGTGCCCGTGTGTATAAAATCAGACGAAACAGACTGTGTCCGGTTAGCTATTCTGGAGGAAAAAGAATGAAATAGTAAGAAAGGAAAAAGGAGAGTATGTGCAAAATGAAATTGAACATATGTGTAGAGTGAGATTAAATGCAGAGAAGAATAACAGAGAAAGATGAAGCAGAGTAGAATGACAGAAAAAGATGATGCAGAATAGACCTGCTGAACAGACAGAGGAAGATAAGAATAGCAGAATAGTTTGAAGAAGATCAAACTTATAGAACAGAAAAAGACTGGTAAGAACTGATTTATCTGTGTAGTTGTCTGTGTATTCATTATTAAATATTTTAGGGTGGTTGGGAGGTGCTCGGGAGGACTATTGTCCTCAGAGGTTCAAGTGGGAGCTTGAACACTGGAAGTTGTAGCTTCCATCTGGTTGCAGCCAGAGAAACCAGGGTGGCAGGGTGGTGCTAAGGAGAACAAGTGTTCTCTGTTATACAGGTCGGAGCTTGCGTAACGGGAAGTTGGTGCTTCCATCCAGTTGGTGCTGGAATATTCAGGGAGTTGGTGCTTCCTTCTAGTGGGTGCTAGAGAAACCAGAGAGTTGGTGCTCTCAAACAAGTTGCAGCTTGTAAAACATAGGTTGCAGCCTCACATTGAGTTGGTGCTCAATTATAGATGATGTATAGAACTGAAAAAGACTGCCTATCATTTCAAAGAAGAAGAGGTTTTCTCCCTTTATGGGTTTCCTCGTGAAAAACTGTCTTTGTGTGTACTTTATGTGTGGCTGATGGTTTTTAATTTTACTGTTCATATGCTGTATATTGTTGATGATCACTTGAAGGAAGTTTAATAATATTTAAAAGGTATAAAATTGTTTAAGCTCATAAACAACTGATTCACCCCCCCCTCTCAGTTGTTTTAGTATTTCCAACATGGTAAGGTGTACTCTTATGATGGTGGACTGCAAATTATTTAGTCAGGGATTCAACTATCTTATTGATAAAATGAGTGCCTTGATCGCTCATAAGGGTCTTAGGGCATCCAAACCTGATTATTATGTCATCAAATATAAAATGTGTAGCTGTAATTGCACTACAATCCTTGATTGCTCTTGCTTTGGCCCATCTAGTCAAGTATTTTATCGCAGTGATAATATACCTTGCTCCTGTGCGCTTCCCTGGTGGGTTTATAGGTCCCATGAAGTCAATGGCCCATTTTTCAAATGCTTGTAGGGTAATATGCGGTGCTAGTGGAATTTCGTCTCTTCTGGATGGTTTTCCAACTCTCTGGCATACATCACAATCTCTGGTATACTCTTTATCATCTTTGTGTAAAGTAGGTCACCAAAGGCCAGCTCGCAGAACCTTCTGCGCAGTTGCTTTTCCTGTGTAATGTCCTCCTGTGATGCATTCATGAGCTTCTGCAAGGATCAATGGGTGCTCTGCCTCCATCACACATCTTCTTAGTATCTCATCAGGTCCCATCTTATATAGCTGACCAACTATTAATGAAAAGTCTGCAGCGCGCACCACTAGTTGTTTCTTCTGGGAAATTGTATACTCACTTGGAGCCATTCCTGTTGATAGGAATTGGACTATGTATGTGAAGTGGTCATCCATCTTGCTAATGGCGAGTAGCTGTGCATCCGGTAGTGTATCCTCCAGACTAGTGGGTTCTTTTCCATGTTCCAACCTCGACAGGTGGTCAGGTCCCTTGTTCATTCTTCCTAGCTTAACTATGATCTCAAAATCATATTCTTGAAACAGGAGAAGCCATCTACATATTCACCCCCCCAACACTTGCATGTTGACGAGATAATTCAGTGTAGAGTGATCAGTAAACATTTTAAAGTGTCATCCTAGTAAGTAATGGAAGAATTTTTGCAGAGCGTACACCATGGATAATCCTTCTCTCTGTGTAGTATTGTAATTGATTTCAGCTGTAGATAGCTTTCTGCTGGAAAATACTAATGTATGATCAATGTTCCCTTCTCCAGGTTGTGCTAGTACTGCTCCTATTGAAATGGAAGATGCATCAACATGCACATGAAATTCCTTGCTCCAATCTGGAAAGACCAGAATAGGCGCATTCACCATCTTTTTTTTCAGTGTGTCGAAGCTCTGTTGGCATTCTTCTATCCAACCAAACTGACAGTCTTTCTTTAATAACTTCTTCATTGGCACAGTAATTTGAGAATATCCTTTGATAAATTTCCTGTAATAGCCAGTATGTCCTAGCATAGTGCGCAGTTGTTTAACTGAGGTAGGAGGTGGAAAATCAACTATAATTGTAATTTTGGATGAGTCCAACAATCCTTGCTTGCATACAATATGACCTAATAATATTCCAAATGGTGAGAAGAAGATGCACTTCTTCAAATTCAAAGCAATTTGACATTGCCTGCATTTATCCAAGATTAGCCTTAGACATTCAACATGATTTTTCAGCAAACTAAAAACAGTCCAGTCATCAAAATAGGCTTCTAAAAACTTATGCAAAAATTCTTTGAATGCTTCGGCCACCACCCTAGAAAAGATGGTTGGGGCATTCTTCAGTCCAAATGGCATCACTGTGTATTGGTAGGATCCCCATTCTGTGGAAAATGTGGTTTTGTGGTAGTCCTCCTTGGCAATTTGGATCTGATGGTATCCTGAAAACCTGTTAGTAAAAGAATATACCTCATGGCCTCCCACATTCTCTAATACTTCATATGTGAATGGTGTAGGGAAAGGGTCATGCAAACATGAATCATTCAGCTTTCTGAGGTCCACACATATTCTTATCTCTCCTGTCTTCTTGTCTTGTACTACCATAGGGATGATCCAGTCCGACTCTTCCACAGGTTCAATAATCCTTGCTTCCAGCATTCTGTTGAGCTCAATCTTCACTTTTTCCTTATATTTCAGGTTCAATCTGTAGGGTCTTTTCTTGACTAGCTTCACATCTGGTCTCAAAGGTATTCTCATTTCTCCCATAGGTCCTTTGATACCCTTCATATCAGTGAACTTGGTCGGAAACAAGTCCTGATACTCATGCAGTAATTCTGTAATTTTGTCAATGGTAGCAGCATCCCAATAATCTCTGACATTGGCAAGCTTCGGTGTCTCCTCTGTCCCAATATTAACTTTCTTTATCTTGATTAGTTGTCCAATGAATGGAATTTCAACTCCTAGTCCTTCCACATACTTGTGGCCTTCTGTCTCAGCAATGTTTACCTTCCTCGGATCATCATCTTCATCGGCATTAATGTTGTAACATCCTTGTAATTTATGTAATGGCATAGTCCATTCGTCCTCTTCTTGCTCCAACGGGAGGCTGAATGACTCTTTAAATACTTTATGCCTCACAATATTTAATTCTTGATCTACTGAGGTGTTAGGAACACACAATGTACCTTTTTGCTCACACTTTTTTCCACCATTACACTCTTGTTTCACTCACATTTAAACTCACATTATCACTTTACCCTATCTTTCCAAAGGTATACAACGTCTCTTCTCTTTACTATATGTTTAATCTGTTTTGCATATAATTTTACATTACTCTCGTACTTAACCATTGATCAGAAATGTATAAGTGTTGAAACAGTTCGAACTGCAGATTAGCATTGAGGCCTGTTGCTAAAATAGTCTATGGACCACGATGCTGAAACAACAACTCACACAGAAGAAGTTGTTACAATCTCCGTGGTCTATGATGCTGAAACAACAACTGCTACACTCTCTGTGGTCTATGATGCTGAAACAACAACTGCTACACTCTCCATGGTCTATGATGCTGAAATAGCAACTGCTACACTCTTCGTGGTCAACGATGCTGAAACAGCAACTCACACAGAAGAAGCTGTTACACAATCCATGGTCAACGATGTTGAAACAGCAACTCACACAGAAGAAGTTGTTACACAGCCTGCGGTCTACGATGCTGAAACAACAACACAAAACCATTACATTGACCACGACAGCCGCACCTTGAGCTATCATTAACCATCGATGCTGCCTGAAACTAAGTTGCTGAAACAATCAAAACGCAAATGTCGTGGCTAAAACAACCCGCGATTTGTGATGCTGAAACAACATACAACAACAGTAACAAGAATACAAATAAAGAAGCTGTTACTCCAGCTGCAACAGCAACACCTCACTCATCATTTGTAATAGCATTCTGTTGCGGGAGACTAGGATATCCTATTCCAATTTAGAAAGTCGATCTAACTAAGAATAGGACTCCGATGTACACCTGTAAATTGTTGATCAAATTGTATCAAATGGATTCTCCTCTTTAAATAAGAGGGAATCACCATTAGAGAGGACCTTTTGTTTTAGCTAAGAAAGGATTTACAGAGAAGGGCGTGTTTTACTTCAGATTGTAATATGATACAGTTGATAGATGAATAAAAGATTGTTCTGAGCATTTCTCTCTAGTTACTTTCGTTTCAGGGGAATCTTGTGAGAAGGGAGGGCCCACCTTATTTACAAGATTCACCCATTAGCTTTATAGTGTGTTAGTATTATTTATGTTCATGCCTTGATTAAATTCTGTTTTGCTGAAACACTACTTTATTGAACTCTGTTTTGCTGAAACACTACTTTACTGAACTCTGTCTTGCTGAAACTCTGTTTTACTGAATGTTACATTGTTTTAATATGATTCATGCTTGAGTAACTCTTAATCATTCTAGTTAGTAATCATGTTTGATGAATTCATGAAAGCTTGATAATCGGAAACAGGTGCTGAAGTTTCCTACTTAGGGAATAGGGTCCTGTTCTCTGTTAGGGATAGTTAGCCTTCAGTGCATGTCAATTATTTCACTTGATGATGAGTTTATGAAAGTGTGCTAATCAGAAACAGGTGTTGAAGTTTCCTACTTAGGGAATAGGGTCATGTTCTCTATTAGAGATAGTTAGTCTTTAGTGTGTGTCAATCATTTCAATCAGCAATGAGTTCATAAAAGTGTGGTGATAGGAAATAGGTGCTAAAGATTCCTGCTTTGGGAATAGGGTCTTGTTCTCTGGTTATAGAATAGTTGGTCTTTCCTTTTGCAGTGTCTTGAAGGATTTCTTTTCCAAGTTGTTATTTTCTTAATGTAATCCAGGATTCTTTGGACAATTATTTCTTTAAACACTAAACTCTACAATAGGTAGATTGCTTTCCTATAATTCAAGTTAGAACTTCAGTTTGTTCAAGGCAAAGTGTGATTAATATGTTTTTACTGCAACTCTAGGTTGCTTTTGAGATTGAGCATATATAGTGCGTGGTTACCTTTGAAATAAACAGACTTCCCTGTGTTGACAATTTATGTATCACTTGATTGTTTAGTTAAATAAGCAATTATAGTGACCAACATTTTGGCGTCGTTGTCGGGGAAGGTAATTATAGATTTCAAAAGCACTTATGATTTTTCAGATACAAAGATTGCATAAGAGGATGCGGAGACCCCAAAGACACTGACCCTACAGGTGGCAAGGGAAGAGGAAGAGGAGGAAGAAAGACTTATATTTATGAGATTATATCAAAGTCTGAATCTGCTGCTCAACGACCAAATACTCGGAAACCAAAATCCCAACCTTCATTTCAAGCAAACTTTGAAACGGGGAAAGAAGTTTGGAGTCCTGAGACAGTCAAGAAACCAACAGGAAACATTGAGGACAGAGCAAGCGCAGCAGGGGAGCAGACAAAAGAAAACATGGATGAGTACAATGAAGAATTGCATCATGAAGAACAGGCAGGTCCTGAAGGAGAGGTAAATGACGAAAACTCTTTCTCCACATTAGGATTTCCTATTGGTGATCTTCCTAGAGGGGTAGACCCCATGAAGAACATTCCACTCTCAGCACTACCTAATTTTCATGGTTTGTCTTCAGAGGATCCTGATGAATTCCTTTTTGAGTTTGATATATTATGCAAAAGTTATGATTACATTTCCGATGCTCAAAAATTAAAGCTATTTCCAGCAACATTGAAAGTAAATGCACTAAGATGGTTCATGAGTCTTGGAGGCCATGTAATCACAACATGGGACCAAATGAAGAAGAAATTCCTGAATAAATACCAGGACTATTTCCGAACAAGAGAAAAAAGGGAAGAACTATTTAAGATGATGCAGAAAGAGGATGAAAATCTGGAGGACTTTGTAGAAAGGCTACAGTATAATCTACAAAGATCCAGTCACCCCAATGTAAGTAAAGATATTCTTAAAACTATATTATTAAAAGGAGTAAGGGATGACTGTCTAGATATGCTGAATATGCTTGGAAAAGGGGACATATCTAAGGAATCATACGATGAAATTGTTAACCTATGCAAAAGATGTTCAAGAGGAACTTCAAGAAATAGATCAAACAGCAGGGACACCACATTTTCAAGAGTCCAAAAATCAGCTAGTGGGGGAGCAACAAGAGCTGAAATAGGTAATTTACTTGAAGGTTTTAAAACTGAAATGTTAAGCTCTTTTGCCTCACAAATTGACACCCTGCAGATTCAAAAGAAGCAAGCAGAAGCAGAAGCAACCCTGTCCATCTTTTGTTCTAAATGCAGAGATAAGCACCCACGAAGGGAATGTCCATTGGACAAAAATCCAATCTGCACCATCTGTGATAAAGATCATGAAACTCAACAATGTCCATATTTACCAGGGATCAAGGTAGCATTACAACCAACTGATGAAGAAGTTGAAGCTGTTTGTCTGTTGACACAGAGAAGGCCATGGAAACCATGGGGACAAGGTATGAATCCTAACATTCCATTTACATCTTATAATCGTTGGAATAACTATCCTTCTTTCAATCAAATGAGTTACCCTCTCTATAATCAAATGCAATATCCAAATCAAATGAATTACCCACCCATGCAACAAACTAACCCACACTTTGTTGATCCATCAATGTGGACTCCTTGGCCTCCACAACAACAACAACCATATCATAACCAATGGAATCCAAATTGGAGAGGACAACAACCCCCCTTCCCAAATCAATTACCTCAATCACAATTTCTGCAACCACTCTCCTTACCATCAGGTACTCCACCAAACAATCAGATGATGAGACCCCAGCTACCTATACAACCTAACCCTAACCCCAATAATAAAGTTGTGTAGTGCATTGATATTCATAACCAGCCTACATTTTCTCTTCTCCCTGTGCAATGCAACGATATTCATTTACGATCAGGGAGAATAGTAGAACCTATCATAGCCGATGTTACCTCTTCTAATAAAGAGGAAACAAAAGAGCATGATGTACCTGAAGAGGTACAATCATCCTCTAACAATGATGCTGAAACAACAAAACCACCATTTCCTGAGCGTTTAGCTTTGACTAAAATGCCTGAGCCACCCGCTTTCAATCTTCTAAGGGAATTACAGAATCTTTATGTCAAAATTCCTCTACTACAAGCACTATGAGATGTACCTATTTATGCCAGGACGATGTGAGACATTTGTGTTAAGAAGTCTGGTAGGAAAATTAAAGATCCCCTCACAGTCCATGTTATGGGTGACTTTTCTACACTAATGTCAGGTAAAGCCCCCCCAGTTAAATATGGTGATCTCGGCCACCCTACCATCTCAGTACAAATTGGAAAAACGATAATCCCTCGAATCCTGGTAGACTTAGGTGTCGCTATCAACATTATGACTCTAGAAACCTCACAATTGTTACAATTGCAAAATGAAACCAGAGACACCCCAACTATCTTAGAATTAGCTGGCCGATCCACAATCAAACCAGAGGGATTCATTGAAGATCTAATTATCTCAGTTGAATCCTGGAACTATCCAGCTGACTTTGTGGTATTACAACCCAAAACAAAGTTGGGGGGCCACCCTTTAATTTTGGGCAGGCCTTGGCTAGCCACAGCAGATGCTTTCATTAGTTGTAGATCAGGTTCAATGACAATCTCCAATGGTTATGAGACCAAACAGCTTACCCTCTACCCTCACGCTACACCCCTGATTAATAATGATAATTTTGTATGGGTAGACTTTGATGATCAACTTACTCAACCCATATTGACTATCGGACAAGCTCTAAGCCTTAAAAATGCCACTAAGGATGAAGTAATTAATAATTTTATTTGTGAACCCTCCTCCATGACTCCAGAAACTCACAACCAGCTAGCTGCAATTTTGGATTCAAATAATCAGGAAAACTTTGACTCTGAGAACCCACCTCAAACATCTGCCACCATCTCTTCCAAAAGCATACCAGTAGAAATTGAACCTGGCAAAACACTAAACATAAACCCCAACCTGACAGATGATGAAACACAACAATTAATGAAGTTACTTCTTGAACATAAAGAAGCATTCGCTTGGGACTATACAGATATGAAAGGAATCTCTCATGACTTATGTACTCATCGTATATATATCAAGGAAGATTGTCGATCGATCTGCCAATCTCAACGACGAATGAACCCTAATTTAAGAGAAATCCTTAAAGAAGAACTTCAAAAATTGCTCAATGAAGGGTTTATATATCCTATATCAAACAATGAATGGGTGTCCCCGTTGGTAATAGTTCCTAAGAAAAATGGAAAATGGAGAGTATGTGTCGACTACAGAGCCTTGAATAAAGCAACTCAAAAAGATCGATTTCCATTACCATTCATTGATCAGGTGTTAGACAGTTTGTCGGGGAAGAAATTTTTCTCATTTTTAGATGGTTTCAGTGGGTATAATCAGATTAAAATTGCACCTCAAGATCAAGATAAAACCACTTTTACTAGCCCTTGGGG
>ML812243.1:100055-113259 GCA_009831015.1 Picea engelmannii
GCTCTTGTAGAGTTGTACTCTATTCAGTTGTTGCTGATAAACCCAAAGGATTGTAGTCCGTAATAAAAAGAAAATTGTACATACATCTTGTGTTCTTTGTGTTCATTGTGGTGATGACTTGTTGATGATATATTGCTGATATAGGTTGCTGATATGTGCTCACATATAATTGGTTATAAATGACAAATGTTGAATGCTAATTGATGAGTTTTTGTGCAAGAGGGAAGTTTTGGGAAAAAGAGCCCCACACTCATTCACCCCCCCCTCTAAGTGTGGTAGGTGTGTCCAACAGTATTCTGAACATGTTGCTTTGAAATTTGTGGAAGCGGATTAACTGCATGTTGTTGCAACATTAGGTTTTCTTCACTAAACTGAAAGGAAAACTCTTGAAATGTAGGTTAAAAAATAGCTTCGTCTTTATTTGCATCTACAATTGTCTTGTTGAGGTGCTCCTTCACTGAAAAAACATCATCATAGATATGGTTGTGCTGAACAAAAACTGGTTCAGAACACTTCACTGGCTGTTGATTTTTGAGATCTATCAACTCATTATTCAGTAGCTAGGATTGATCTTGAAGAAGTCTAACTTTAGCTTGTGTCACTTGCAATCAAGTTAGCACTGATTGAAGAGTTTTTTTTTTCAATATCATTGTGTTACCTTCAATGGTGTTTATTAGAGTATTCAGAAACTCTATTAATTCACGACTTCGCTCCATTTGAACTTCTCGTTCGCTTGTAGTTTCTCACTTGAACTTGCTTCCAGGAAGTTGAGGATGTCGGTAACCACCGAAAATGCATCCCAAAGTATGATGTTTACAATGATTTGAGTTTAAACTACTCAACCTTGTCAATTTCGACTCAAAATTACAATGAATCTATGTTGTCAAGCTCAGTCGAGAATGCACCTGAAAATTACAAATTCAACTTCACTAGATTTCACACTTACAAAGAAAAGAACTATTTGTAAGTTACAAGTAATGTTTGTTCTGAAGATATTTGTATATGAATACATTGTTGGAACTTTAGAGTCTAGTCCACTTTTGATGTGTTCAATGTTGATACAATTGCAAATTTGATATCTTTGTTGTTGCTTGATTACTCGTGCTTCAATGTGCTTGAATTTCATTAATTGTGCGAACTTGCATTGTAATATTTGTTTTGCAGTAAATGATGGATTTAAAATTATGTTTATGTCAAAACTAGACCATAAACATCATATATAGAAATCATAAGAAAACCACCATCACACAAGCACAATCATCCTTAGACCTCCTTATTCAATTTCAGGCCAGGTCTAGGACAAAGGACCATCACAAAATAAATAATTTAAAAAAAAAAAAATTAATACAAGATCAACCTTTTGAATTGTGCACGTTATTCCGTGGACACTAAATGAGTCAGTTCCAGCGATAAATGTTGGTGAGATAACTTGTGGATGGTCTCTTCAACAGTTAACTATGTTTAAGGAAAAACAAATCGTGGTTGAGCATCATTTGGGAAGAAAATCCGGTAGTTGTTGAGGAAATCGTGTTCATTAATATCTCTAGGCATGGATCGAACTTCGCATGGGCTGACTCCACCGTTAATCAAACGACCACCACTTTCCCTTTTCCTTGTTTCACTCTCTAACACTGCACAGAGAACTCCAATGCACTGTTGTAAATAGTAGATGTCTATTATAGTAAAACCACCGATGAACTCTACTTTTTCGAGCTTTTTTAATGGATATGGAGCCTGAACCATGGACAACCTTAAGATGTGATCTTATGGACAGATATTTAGGAATTAAAGCCACAATGATATTGGGAACAACCAGGTGAAGGTGAATAATAAAATTTTAACCTAGAATGTTTCATTCTAGAAAAACATGATAAATAGAAGGCCTGATTTCATTTGTTTAAAATCAATTTTTCTCATAAGCTACTCCAGTGAGGCGCATGTATGGAATGCTGGGCAATATCTTTGCTGCATATATTGTTGGAAAAATGTTGAATATATCATTGTATTGATCAAACTTTGCAACTATAAGAGGTCGACTCCATTTCTTTTTCTCACATTCAATATTCATGCCTTGTAGCGACTCATATAAATAGGGGAATACCAGAGGCTTATCCTACCGTCTCTCATAGTAGTCAACATGTAGACCTTATCTCAATTCTAAAAGGTGCAACAAACAATAGTGATGTTTCACCAATAAATAATGCAGTTAAACAATGGGAAAATTATGGTGATGTTCAATCTCGTGGAAGTCTGTATCATGGCAGTATGGATATTTCTCATCAAGATCTATGAGATTCACATCATCTACAGCGGTTTGCTCCAGTTCAAACAGGATTTCAATTTCAACACCAGAGACGACATCAGCAACAACAACCACTTTTGCAACATTTAATGTCACTTCCCTCTGAAAATCTCTCTGGTGGAATGTCGTTGGAACAACTTTTTCCCTCTGGCCTCTCACAGAATCCTCTGGCTTTAAATTTAATTAAAACGTAGCAGCAACATCAACTATTACTTTCTCATCTTCAGTCACGTTCTCAAGCTTCAATAAGTTACCTAATGGAAACTTGATTTTGGCAGTGAAAAAAATAGACAACTCAGCATTGTCTGTACAAACAGATGAAGACTTTCTTGACGAAATTTCAAACATATCACGTCTACGACATGCAAATATCACTGAAATTGTGGGCTACTGTGTAGATAATGGGAAACGCCTTCTTGTTTATGAATATTTTGGCAATGGAACTCTCCATGATATCTTACACTTCGCAGATGATAGTGGAAAGATATTGACCTGGAACTCTCATGTGAGGATTGCACTGGGCACTACTCCGGCTCTAGATTATTTACATGAAGTTTCTTCACCTTCCGTAGTACATAGAAATTTCAAATCAGCCAACATTTTGCTGGATGATGAACTCAACCCTCATCTCTCTGATTTTGGAATAGCAACTCTTATTCCAAGCTCAGAACCTCGGGTTTCTACTCAGATGCTAGGTTCCTTTGGCTACAGTTCTCCTGAGTATGCCATGTCAGGCATCTATACAGTGAAGAGTGATGTATTCAGTTTTGGTTTGGTAATGTTAGAACTTCTCACAGGTCGAAAGCCACTCGATAGTTCAAGGCCAAGGTCCAAACAGTATTTAGTCAGGTGGGCTACTCCTAAGCTTCATGATATTGATTCACTAGAAAAAATGGTTGATCAATCATTGAAGGGCATTTATCCTTCCAAGTCTCTCTCAAGGTTTGTTGATATTATCACCCTTTGTGTTCAGCCTGAGCCATAATTTCGACCTCCAATGTCTGAAGTGGTGCAAGATTTGGTTTGTTTAATGAAACGGGCAAGCCTCAATAAGAGAAGATCAAGTGATGAACCGGTAGCTTCTTACAGACAACTAGATCATGATCCTTCAGACTTATCCATTTGAAGAAATAGCTTTTCCTGTTGAGAGATAGTTGAGGCTTAGTGTGATGGGATTATGTAACCTGTGCAACAACCCTATACATCTGAGACTGAAGGATAAGAAGGTTCGAGTGACCTCCATTTTTCTATGTTTGGAATTCAAAGGCTTGGGTAACACCCTCATCGTTCTCATTATTGAAAACTTACTAAAATTGTCATAGTGGGGCAGACCTGAATCTCTTGACTGTCAGATTGGAAAGATATATTTATAATCTACAGTTATAAGCCATATTTGCAGAAAGAGAACAAAAGACAAGAATATATTTTGTATCGAAGTAGAGATAGTCCCTACATATGAGTAATCGTTGCATTATGTGTATCAAAATGGCCTATTCTGTCTGCTTGATAATATGTAATGAACTGGCAGGTTCAAAAAACTAAAAGGTTTACGACGTTCTAACACTTATTATGAGCTGAGTTTATGAGCATTGTTCAAACAGATCAGATACACTTTTAACAAGTACTGGACCCACTTCTAAAATAGAACTTTCCTGTAGAACGAAACAATTGGCATGCCAATCAATATGTTGATTGATGCTATGACGGGAGTTTTCAAACGTCTTCTTCTTCGTTTGGAATATCCTCTTCACCAAATGCACATAACCTTGCTCTGTAGATTCATTGTCCTTGTATGGCTACAACTCTTTTGCTTGGATGCTCTATTCTCATCTCAACATCTTAACATCAAAAATTTCATCAACTTCCATGGTGCTACGAGGCCTTTAAGATCATAAGAGCTCTGATATTATCAACCTCTCTTCCCCAACTTCATTTATTCCCCATGGCTCTAATATTTTCATCCTCTTTCACCATGGAGAAGTTATTAGGCCTTTAAGACCATAAGAGCTGTAATACCAATTGATAAAATATGCATAATAACAACAAGATGACAGAAAAGGCTCACTAACCAACTTTTGTGTATTCACACCAATGTTACATATTTATAGTATAATGGGTGATGCCACGTCATATAGATATTTTATCTAGATCCTAAAATCATGCATGATGACTAGGCTAGGAAATATTAACTAACTGAATAGTCATCACTTGAGGATATATTACTGATATCCTAAATGAATAATACAAATATAGGTGACAATTAGACTTAGTGATTGATAAGGTAAGTCATAGGCTAACAAAAACAAATAACCCCTTAGGACATCTAACAAGGATGAATCCCAAGGTAATTATGGTAGAAATACAACTGAAATTACATTCAACAGAGCATTAGATGCAGATGAATTCTGAGACATACAATTCAAATTAACACAAAGAAGAAGACATATAACATAGATGCATTTAAACTGGAAGACAAAACTGTAAGAGAACATGCATAAAGTAATACAATCGCATGTTTCTCTAGATTCAAATCTGAGGGACTTCTGATCCAGTAATTTCATTAATATCATAGAGAAATATAAAAAGTATTCAATAGTATATTCCTTACACACTTGCCAACCCTTAGTTATCATAACTACATCAAATATATACAAAAATATCTTCATATGCTGCCAAATTCGAATCCAACTATCATCCTATGATAATGCTAATAGTTTCAAATATTCAGAAACAAAATATTCAACAAACTTCTAAGAAAAAGGAGTCAACTTGGACCCATTAATTACAACATGATAACTTGATCAAAATCAATCTTTGAGTCCCTAAAATGATGTTCTTCGAACTTGATACTTGATGGAGGCGAGATGACACATGTGATGATCTGATCGTCCATTTGGAAAAAAACTTGTTGCTCTGTCATTGTTGTGTAGCATGTCTATTGTGCAGCATGTCTATTGTGCAACAACAACCTGCAGGGAAAGCACAACGCAATTTCTGAACAATGTTTGGTAGTTGCGCAAAAATTGACCCCTTTAATATTTTATTTCTTTCACTTGATATGATTGGTTAAATTGATGCAATAGATTTATCTCATTTTCCCATTGACATATCCCATTCCAAAGTTTGACAAGGACCTTGTACTGCTCCTTAAAAAATATACTGATATAGTTGTGCAGCGTGCCTGCTACGCAACTGAAAATTTTCTTTCACCACCCAAATATGATATTTCTAAAATGTATCAGGGAAACAAAAATTGATCATGTATAATAATGCATTAAAGATAATATTATGCACAAGAACAGCATATGAAAAGTTAAGAGATTGTAATAATTTGGAATTAGGACCTTTTACTGTGCAAAGCCAAAAAAGGAAATTTTGGTGAATTTAACCACAAAGGAGTAAATTTATGTTGCTTCAACAAGCAAGTTAAGCCTTCATTTCCCCTTATTTCCCATTTCTAACTACTGCACTCATTTTTTTGAGGGAAATGTTTTCCTTTCTCAAAGTCAGATGTTGCTTGTATATATTCTTAAGTTGTTTATGTAGAGGCAGATTCCTTTTCACCATGAATATGGCATGGTCCATTACATGCTCACACTCATTAAGGAGTTCTTCACATTGCAACTTTGTTTTTCTATTCTCCTCCCTTTGTTGAATTATCATAACTTATGCTTCTCTCGATTGCTTCCTTAACCTGTTGAAAGTGTGTTGTCCCCCATCATCCTTTTTGTCAGTTGGATGATTTTTTGTTGGATTTCCTCCTGGGTTTTCAACTTCCTAGTGGAGGATCTAGTCAAAGGAATAATAAATTTAGGCATTTGTTTCACTTCTGAGATTTGTTCCACTGTCTTCCCTTTGCATTGTGGTTTGGAGATTGTTGGAGTCATAGGGACTGATGTTTCAGCTCTTGCTAAGATATCTTTCTTAGAAGTCTATTCCAAATCATTTTTCTTCATTTTCCTATTTTCATGTTGTAACTGTGCTATGACAAAGTGAGCTTTCCTTAGCTGTTCTTGCAGCTCAATGATCAGGTTGTCTTTTTCACTAGGATAATCTGCTTATGTGAAAGCCTTTGTATCTTCCTTAGGTACTTGTGATAAGTGCATGGTAGGCATCCTTCTAGTTGTTGACCTAGTAACTGGTTTGCTAGGGGCTGTGACCTTTTCTGGGGAAAAATGAAGTTTTTTGCCTTTCTTTTTGGCTTGTTGACTTATTGCAGGTTCTTCAGTTTCCTTTTCCCTTTTCTTTATATAAATTTGATGAAAAAAGTGGTGACATTTTCTATTGATGAAGGTGTGTCTCTCATGCTTTGAGGGCTATTTGAAAAATCAACTGCTATCTGTGATGATGCTACAAAAACTTCCCAATCCTGATTCATCTTTCTGAGCTCTTCTAATACCAACAACTTTATCAAATAAAAATGGAAGAGGCTAGATTCTCCTTGATCTCTCCTTGTACTCTATCCTCCATCTTTCCTAGGCTTCTGAAAAGGTAATAGGGTAGATTCAAGGGTTTCTTACCAGTGAAATGCACTAAAAGTATGATATGGTATTGGTAGACCCTAGTGAATCTTCCTTCACATGTGAAAAACCTTTGGATTACCCTCAACAACTTAATATGACTTTCCAATAGAATCTCTCTAGGTATGGTGGCTCCAAAGTCAGTGTTTCTAAATTAAGGTTTCAAAAAATCATGATAGTAGGATAGATCCAATTGCATACCTTTGAACCATTGTTCTCCATGAGCAGGGATCTTTGTTGCAGCAACAATAGTATCTTCAGAAAATTGAAACTGGAGGTTTCCCACCTTAGCCCTAATCCCATAAAAACTTAATGCAAACTACTTTACCACCTACATGTTGTATCCCTGAAACTTTTAAAAAAAACTAATACAACCCACTTGTTCAAAAGAGACTGTGATTATTGGATACACATTCACTAACTTTAAACACTGAGGATCAAATCTGAAGATATCACCACCATTCATGTTCCCTCTTATTCCCTCTCGAGTTTCCATAATGTCGGTATATATCAATTTCTTGTGAAAATGAGAAAACGGGACTGTGTGGAACAAAAAACGCAGGGTCCCCAGATGCACAGAGAATTGCAAAAATTCAATTTAATAAAGAAAACGGTATAGATTAAAGGCGAAGTTGGAAGATTTGGGTTCATAAGAAAGGTTCTTCTTTCGACCTTTATCTAGGAACCTATAAATTATGTTGGAAGGTGTGAGAGCAAAGTCATTTTCAGATGCACAGTGTCATGTGCAACATCATCCACAATGTCCTGTGAAGCATCATGCACAACATCCCCTACAATCTGTGTGCAGAAACAAATGCATGGTTTGTAGATGTGCAACAAGATTGGATTGAATATTCTAAATTTGTAGATGAAGAGAGCGATATCTGGGCGGTTTCTTCACCTGGAGGAGGAACACTTTGAACGATATAATAAAACTAAACAATCAGTTATACCCATCATACCTCATTGTGTTGATTAAGGTTGGTTGTCATTGATTTCAACCCTTGAAGAAAGCCCGGTAGCACAAAGGTTTGGGTAATGGACCCAAGTTTGTTTGATGTAAACATGACTCATTATTGTCTTGTCATGGTTGATAAGAAGTAAAAATGGATGAACTCCAAAGTGATCCCCTTATGGTGAAATCCCTCATGGGAAGATGCTTTGCGGAGTAAGAGAACCCATGCTTAATTGTGGAATAATGAGATGAAGGACAGTGAATTTCTCATTGAAACTATCCTAGATGGATAGTTATTGTCATGCCATTTTTGGTAGTATGTGGAATGTCACATAACTCCTCACGGTTAGAGAGTTATGACCATATGAAGTTGGAGAAACCTCATAAGTCTTATAGAAGCCCCCAAGAGTCAAAGTGTCTTGCAAAAAGAAATTATTTTAAATGGAGAAGCCCTAAAATAAGGAAAGTGTAAGGCTACATGAAGATATAAATAAGAGGCAAAGCTCACTCATTAAGGATACACTTGTACATATTGTATATCTATTTTCTTATTTAAAGATTATTGTAAATACTTGTGGATACATCTGAAGTGGAAAACGTCTAAGGTATCACGAAGGGTTGACGACGAAATTATCAGAATTACAATGAATACAAAAAACCCTATTTTCTAAGGTGTACGCGGGCTGTCCGTGTATAGGGTGAGTACATGTACGTGGGTTGTCTATGAATAGGGTGCATACATGCGTGGGCTAGCTGTGTATATGGTGCATACATGTACGTGGGTTGTATGTGTATAGGGTGAGTACGTACACGGGCTCGCTTTGTACAGGGTGAGTACATGTTGGTGAAGCCATGGAAACTTGAGAAGATGAAGATGCAGAGGTTCTAGATTCTGAGATCAAGCTTCCAGGAAGGTCTAAAGTGCTCATATACATCAGATCCATCCATTGGTTCAAAAGGTATGTCTTACTTCTATAATAGTTGGATTTTGATGTATGCATGAGGAATGACAATGGAGATTTAAGGATTCTCCCTAGAGAGACTAGTGGCTACATGGGATATTCTGCATAAGTCAGATCTATAGAAATACAGTGCTGGTATATTTATCATTGATACTTCTTGTTGAGACACATCTTGTATTTCTTGGCATATGGCTAAGGGTTTTTATGGTACATGGTTGAGATCCTGTATTTGTTGATGTTTTGAGAGGCTGAATATCAGAAAGGATTTGTTGACTAAGATCATGCGAAGGAAAGTATACTTGTTCATGATTTCACACACATATATGGCACATGACTAGAGCGAGACATATTTTCTTGAGTGAATGTTATGTATGAAAAGGCATGCATAGGGTAAAGTTACAGTTTGGATACAGTGACAGGTTACAGATCTATGTGAAAGAAGTTGCAGAGGATCAAAAATTTTCAATTAAAAGGAAACCCTAGTTATAGAAGGCATACACAGGCTACATAACAGTTAGGGCGCGTAAATACGTGGGCTACATAATAGATAGGGCATGTACATACACAGGTTGCAGCACTACAGGTCATGTACCTGTTGTATTTTTGTAGATACATGTTCAGTTCAAGTAAAGATTGATTAGAGGGTAGTTGTACATATTGGATACAGGTCATTGGTACATGTTGATATAGTTGTACAACATTATATCTCACAATGAGAGGTTGAAAATGATTACATCATTCTAATTATACATCAGGGCAGTTGGACGGGGCAAGGATAGGTGGTTGTAGCCGGAGAACATAGGGTGTTATAGCCTACTTCTGGTTGTAGCCAGAGAATTGGGGAGTTGTAGCTTCCCTCAGGTTGTAGCCTGAGAAAATAGGGGGTTGGAGCCTCCTTCCAGTTGCAGCTGGAAAACAAATAAAGTTGGTGCTTCCAATGAATGTAATTCTTCAAGACATATAAGAAAAATCATTCCGTGGTTTTCTCCTGATTTGGGTTTCCATGTAAAACACTGGTGTACTGTGTATGTGTGTGATTGTTCATTATTGGATAATAATTCTACATTGATATAACACTTGGATTATTTGGATAAAAGGGATTAAATTGCGCTATTACTGATTCACCCCCCCTCTCAGTAATCCAACAATTGGTATCAGAGAAGGTTCCTTCAGAAATCAGTTTAACCACTGAAAGGTAGATCATGGAGATTACCAACTTGTATAAAAATGGAATACCATAGTTTGATGGACAGAAGTATGCTTTTTGGAGCATAAGGATGAAGACATATATACAGGCACAGAGATTTCAATTTTGGCAATGAATTGTAGATGGATACACAACACCAACTGTTCCACCAAAAAATGACACAGTAGTGAAACTCGGTGAGAATAATTCCAAAGCCAAAAATGCACTTTTGAATGGTCTCAGTGATACGGTATTCACCAAAGTCGCACATTGTAAATCCTTTAAATAGATTTGGGACAAGCTTCGAAATATTTATGAAGGAGATACAAAAGTCAAAGCAGCAAATCTTCAAACTTACAGAGGTCAGTTCGAACAACTAAAAATGAAGGAAGATGAGAATATTGCAGCCTACTTCTTACGAGTCGATGAAACAGTGAATGCAATCATAGGATTGGGAGAAGAAATTGAATAATTTGTAATTGTTCAAAAGGTACTAATATCTCTTCCTATGAGATTTAACCCTAAGATATTAGCACTAGAAGAAAGATCAGATATAAACTCAATAAACATGGACGAACTGCATGGAATCTTCACAGCATATGAAATGAGAAATGAACAAGAAAATCCAAATGTAAAAGAAGTAGCCTTCAAAGCATCCAAAAGATCAAAGCAAAAGAAAAATGAACAAGAAGAATATAGCAGCAACAGTGACGTCTCAGAAGATGATGAAGAAGTAGCCAACTTCGTCAAAAGAATGAACAAGGGAACCGACGGTAGGTATAGAGGTAAGCTTCCTTTAATTTGTTTTAATTGTGATGATATTGGTCATTTTGCTAACAAATGTCCCTATAAGAAAAAGAGAAATGATGAAGGTTACTCAAAATGAAAACACATATATAAAGGAAAAATAACTACAAAGAAAGATTTCAAGAAAAGCTTATGCACCAAAGAAGACATCTCATCATCAGATGAAGATGAAGTCAGTGGCAGTGAGACAGGAAGAGTTCTATTCATGGCAGTAAAAGACTCTGAAGAAGAATATGAAGAAGCCGAAGAAGAAATTGAAGAAGCATAAGTTGACTTTTGAGAACAATTAATGTGCGCCATAGAAGTTATCAGAAGAGAAAACAAGAAAAACAAGAAACTACAAGCAGAACTAGACAAGAAAGAGGACACTCAAGAACTAGAACAAATGATCACAAAATTGAAGGTTCAAATAGAAGAAGATAAAAGAATTGAAGAAGCACTCAAAGAACAGCTAAAAGAAAAGGACAGGATCATTGGAAACTTGGAAGCAGACATTATCACATTAAGAAAGGATATTCAAAAGAAAAATATGTAGAATAGCTCAAAAGTTTTGAATGGCATTATCAGCAGTCAAAAATCTCATTTTGACAAGACCGGACTTGGATACAATTAGATAGAAAAGGGATCAAGATCCAAAACAACAGAGCAAGAAACATATCCAAAAAGATATGCAGAAACAATCAAAGGGAATAGGAAGATATACAAGGAAGATTACAAGGACACTCCTCCACCGAAAAGATTCATATTTCAGAATCAACAACCGACAGATAGGCCTCAAGAAGAAGAAGGATTCACAAGAGCACCTCCTTTCAAAAGATCCTCAACTCCCAGGTATCAAACTATATTTTTTGGTTTATGTTATGCATGTAATAATTTTGGACATAAAGTTGTAAATTGCAGAGCTAACAACAGGAACAATAACAACTTTGAGAGTCATACACAAAGGGGTTATTCAAGAAGGCCTAGTGAAACACAGAGAAGAAGTTACAACAGGTTTGAATCTTTGAGCACTCAAGTGGAATGTTACAAATGTAAAAATTTTGGAGACATGGCCAAAGAGTGTAGAATGGCAGTCCCTCCTAAAGAACCTCAACAGAATGACAATAGTCATAGACAGGAACCTCAGAAAAGGACATGGATAAGAAAGCAAGATCAATATAGCAATGAAGAATGAACAATTTCTCTAATAGCTAAGAAGAATAACCGCGGTTGGTATGTTGACAATGGGTGTTCAAAACACATGGCAGGTGATAGATACAAGTTTCTTACATTACGAAAGGAAAGAGATGGATCAGTCTCCTTCAGAAATGATGATTCAGCCAAAATCATTGGAAAAGGCATAGTCCAAATTGGGAACAAAAAAGAAAAGGCAGAAAATGTTCTACTAGTAGAAGATATGAAACATAATCTTCTAAGTGTGAGTCAAATGTGTGACCAAGTTCATAAAGTTACTTTCGATTCACAAAAGTGTGAGATAAGAAAATAAGGTTTGGGGAAATTGATTGCTGCAACTGCAAGAACATCAAGCAACATATATGTGTTAAGTGAAATTGGAAATGAAAAGTGTTATCTAGGAAAGGAAGATGAAAGTTGGCTATGGCACAAAAGAATGGGTCACATGCATTTTGATAACCTTGTCAATGTCAGCAAAAGAGAAGCAGTCGGAGAAATGCCCTAGATCACGAAACCAACCAACACTTTATGAAAGCATTGTCAACAAGGAAAGCAAACAAAGACCAGGTTTAAATCAAAGGAATATTCAACGACAAGACCACTGAAAATTGTGCATACTGATCTAGTTGGACCAACTAAAACAAAGGGCTTAAAAGGTGAGAAATACTTCATGTTATTAGTTGATGATTATACAAGAATGACTGCAGTTTTCTTTCTCAAGAATAAGTCAGAAGCTTTTGAAAACTTCAATATCTACAAGGAAATGGTTGAAAATGAAATGGATTCAAAAATCAAATGCTTGAGATCTAATAATGGAGGAGAGTTCACCTCAAAGGAATTTATGGACTACTGCAGAAATCATGGAATAAAAAGGCAATTCTCCATTGCTAGGACACTTTAATAGAATGGAGTTGTTGAAAGAAAGAACAGGACAGTACAGGAAATGGATCGAACAATGTTAATGGATTTGAAATTGACAGATATTTTTTGGACACAGGCAGTGCATACAGCAGTTCACATTCAAAACAGAGTAATGCTCAGTGTTGGGACTTAGAAATGTTGTATTTCCATCCACCTTTTCCTTCATCATTCTTCACATTTCATCGCCCCATTAACCTTTCATGATACCATTTTCATAATTAAATATGGGTTAAAGCTTATTATTTTCCAAATCATTTATTTTAGTATTAAAAGAGAATTTGTGATTAAATATTAGAAAATTGACATGTTTTCATATATATCTCAAAAATGTGTGAGCTTTATCATGTGTAGGAATATGTGAAGGATTAATTCAAAAAT
>ML812243.1:113309-130910 GCA_009831015.1 Picea engelmannii
GATTAAATATTAGAAAATTGACATGTTTTCATATATATCTCAAAAATGTGTGAGCTTTATCATGTGTAGGAATATGTGAAGGATTAATTCAAAAATACTTCTCGAATACTTCCTCCACCATTTCAAGATTTGAGGAGATAATTGAAAGCCTATTCCAAGGAGAAGATCATGGGGATTTGGTTGTCATATCTTATCCAAGATATATGAGAGATATGTCTGAGGATTTGAAAGGATAATATTTTGTAATAATAGGAAATTGGTTGAGAGAAAAGTGGATCTGTAATTATGAGATGTTTATCTCCTTTTCAAAGCTCTCATGTATAAAAGAGAGTGCCCTCTCTTCATGAGAGGGGGAGAGAATTATTATTATGTAGATTAAAAGGAGAGAATTATTATTATGTAGATTAAGGGAAGAATTGTTATGATGTATATTGAGAGAATTGTTATGATATAGATTAGATTCATGAAAAGACTCTTTTTGTAAACCTACTTGTTGGAGATTAATGCAAGTGTGAATTCAGTGATCTTGTGTCTCTTAGAAGTTATCATATGTTGATCTAAAATATTCCATGTTGGCATCGGCAAGGGCCACTGATCCAACTTGGTAAGCTGATTGTAAATTTTTAGTGTAGATTTTCATTTCATGTACTTGTTATTTTGATTTCATGTTATTTTGTTTGATTTCACTATTCAAATTTTTTGCAAAGTGTGGCAATGCAGGAACAATTGGATCTCCATATTTCACCATACATGAGCTTTAATGGAGCATCCCACTTGTTAGTTTAGTTGCTCCAGGAGATAGAATCAAAGTTCATCTTTTCTTTTCATGAGCCATCAATGAACATGTCCATCACCTAAGCAAGAGCTTTTGTTTGTTTATGAGTTTTGCTTTCTAGCTTTTGAATTGTGTGAAGATTGTTATTTTTAAAAGTGTGTTGGTTTCTAAATGGTTTTCTTATCTAAGCTATACTAAACAGACATAGGAACCTATCTATTATTGGCACATATAGTGCATCAACTCTACTAATTACAAATCTCGGTTGATAATTTATGTTTGGTAATATATTATGCATATAATTGCACCAACACTCAGAAACAACACTGACAAAAATCCCTATAAACTATGGAAAGGAAGACCAGCAAATGTAAATCACTTCAGAGTTTTTGGAAGAAAATGCTATATCAAAAGAGAAGATGGCGGAAGGGAAAATTTTGACTCTCGTGTGGACAAAGGAATACTTGTTGGTTACTCAAGTACAAGGAAATCATACAAGTGTTACAATCTAATATTAAACAAAGTTGTGGAAAGCATCAACGTAACAATTGATGAAACAGGCAGACCAGAATTAAAGGAATAAAATGAATCAATGAAACAACTCGAAGAAGAAGAAGAAGAAGATGAAAAAAAAGTAGAAGAGGAAGATGAAGAGAATCCAACAGAAGCAGAAGAGCAAGTTCAGCAAGTGTCTCCAAAGACACCCAGTAAATGAGTACAGAAGAATCATCCTTCAGATCAGATTATCAGAAACAAAGATGCAGGAGTTGAGACTAGAAGAAGAATCCGTTCACCAGAACAAACACACATAGCACTCTTATCTGCAATTGAACCAAACTGTTTTGAAGAAGTCAACAAGCATGAATTTTGGAATAAGGCCATGGATGAATAATTGGATCAAATAGAGAAAAATGACACTTGGAAACTAGTTCCAAGACCAAAGAATAAGAATGTGATCGGTAAAAAGTGGGTCTTCAGGAATAAATTAAATGAATATGGACAAGTTACAAGGAACAAAGCTAGATTGGAATGTAAAGGATATGCACAGGTTGAAGGAATTTACTTTGAAGAGACATTTGCCCCAGTTGCTAGAATTGAAGCAATATGTTTTCTTTTATCATATGCATGCTCCAAAAATATTAAAATGTATCAGATGGATGTAAAATCATCTTTTCTAGATGGGTAACTTGAAGAAGAAGTCTACATTGAACAACCAGAAGGATTTCAGTTGTCAGAGAACGCAGATTATGTGTGTAAATTAAACAAGGCCTTGTGTGATCTAAAATAGGATCCTAGAGCATGGTAGTCTAAACTAGATAAGTATCTGCAGCAGGCAGGGTTCAGAAAAGGAAGTGAAGAAAGCAACCTCTACATCAAAGTAAGTCAAGGTAATATTTTATTAGTTGAAGTTTATGTTGATGATATTATTTTTGGTAGTGATGATGACAGGTTAAGCCATAAATTTGCAAAAGATATGCAGAATGAATTTTAAATATCATTACTTGGAGAACTATCCTTCTTTATGGGACTTCAAATACATCAAAGAAACCAAGGAATTTGTATTTCTCAAACCAAGTACATCATAGAAATGCTAAAGATGTTCGGAATGGAAGATTGCAAACCAGTTATCACTCCCATGCAAACTATTTTCAAGTTGAGCAAAGATGATGATTCGAAGTCTATAGATCAAAGGAAATACAGGTCAATGATTAACATCCTACTATATGTGATAGCATCCAGACCAGATGTAATGCAGGCAGTTGGACAGGTGGCACGATTTCAAGCAGCACCAAAGGAATCACAGGTATTAGCAGTGAAGAGGATTTTCAGATATCTCAAAGGAACATAAGAGTTTGGATTATGGTATCCAAAAGGAAAGGATCTATCACTTATTTCCTACACAAATGCAGATTGGGTAGGTTGTATTGATGACCGACGAAGCACCAGTGGAGCAACATTCTACATAGGTGAGTGTTTAGTATCATGGGTAAGCAAGAAACAATCATAAGTATATTTATCTACATCCGAGGTAGAGTATATTGCAGCAGCATCATGTTGTACAGAGGTTCTTTGGATGAAACAAACTTTGACAGATATACAAGTTGAGTATGATGAGACCATTCCAATCTATTGTGATAATACAAGCACCATCAATATCTCAAAGAACCCAGTGATGCACTCCAATACGAAGAACATTCCAATCAAGTATCACTTTCTACGGGAGAAGATTGCAGAAAAGAACATCAGAATTGAGTATGTGGGCACAAAATAACAAATGGCAGACATATTTACAAAACCACTTCCATGGGAAGCCTTTGAATATCTTCGCCAGAGACTTCGAGTTATTTATAATCCAAAATTAATGCTTTTTGAATGCTTATCTTATATGCCTTAGATTTACACAAGGAAGCACCATAAGAGGATAGTTCAGTCAGGGGGGGAAACCCCGGATGGAAAGATACCTTTGCCATTGATGACAAAGGGGGAGAGATTTATCAGATGCAGAGGACAGAGGCATGGTTCTAGGGGGAGTAGATTTATCATATGCAGAGGATAAAGGCATGGTTCCAGGGGGAGTAGATTTATCAGATACAGAGGACAGAGGAATGGTTCCAGGGGGAGCATGAGTGATATGATTTCAGTATTGCATCAGAGTGTTTCCATCAATGCCAAAGGGGGAGATTGTTGATTAAGGTTGGTTGTCATTGATGTCAACCCTTGAAGAAAGCCCAGTAGCACAAAGGTTTGGGTAATGGACCCAAGTTTGTTTGATGTAAAGATGACTCATTATTGTCTTGTCATGGTTGATAAGAAGTAAAAATGGATGAAATCCAAAGTGGTTCCCTTATGGTGAAAGCCCTCACGGGAAGATTCTTTGTAGAGTGAGAGAACCCATGCGTAATTGTGGAATAATGAGACGAAGGACAATGAATTTGTCAGTGAAACTATCCTATATGGATAGTTCTTGTCATGACATTTATGGAAGTATGTGGAACATCACATAACTCCTCATGGTTAGAGAGTTATGACCATATGAAGTTGGAGAACCCTCATGAGTCTTATAGAATCCCCCAAGAGTCAAAGTGTCTTGCAAAAAGAAACTATTTTAAATGGAGAAGCCCTGAAATAAGGAAAGTGTAAGGCTACATGAAGATATAAATAAGAGGCAAAGCTCACTCATTAAGGATACACTTATACATACTGTATATATATATTTTCTTGTGTAAAGCTTATTGTAAATACTTGTGGATACATCTGAAGTGGCGAACGTCTGAGGTAGCATGAAGGGTTGACGACGAAATTCTTGGAATTATAGCAAATACAAAAAACCCTATTTTCTAAGGCATACGCAGGTTGTCTGTGTATAGGGTAAGTACATGTACGTGGGATATCTGTGAATAGAGTGTGTACATACGCGGGATGGCTGTGTATAGGGTGCATACATGTACGCAGGTTGTCTGTGTATAGGGTGAGTACTTATGCATGCTGGTTGTGTACAGGGTGAGTACATGTTGGTGAAATCATGGAAACTTGAGAATATGAAGATGCAGAGGTTCTAGATTCTGAGATCAAGCTTCTGGGAAGGTCTAAAGTGCTCAGATACATCATATCCATCCATTGGTTCAAAAGGTATGTCTTGCTTCTATAATAGTTGGATTTTGATGTATGCATGAGGAATGACAATGGAGATTTGAGGATTCTCCCTAGAGAGACTAGTGGCTACATGGGATCTTCTGCATAAGTCAGATCTAACAAAATATAGTGCTGGTATATTTATCATTGATACCTCTTGTTGAGACACATCTTGTATTTCTTGGCATATGGCTAAGGGTTTTTATGGTACATGGTTGAGATCTTGTATTTGTTGATGTTTTGAGAGGCTAAATATCATAAAGGGTTTGATGACTAAGATCATGTGAAGGAAAGTATACTTGTTCATGATTTCACACACCTATATGGCACATGACTAGAGAGAGACATATTTGTCTTGAGTGAATGTTATGTATGAGAATGCATGCACAGGGTAAAGTTACAGTTTGGATACAGTGACAGGTTACAGATCGAAAGAAGTTGTAGAGGGTCATAAGTTTTCAAGTAAAAGGAAACCCTAGTTCTAGAAGGCATACGCAGGCTGCATAACAATTAGGGTGCATACATAGCGAGATTCATAACAGATAAGGTGCGTATGTACGTGGGATACAACACTACAGGTCACGTACATGTTGTATTTTTGTAGATACATGTTCAATTCAAGTACAGATTGATTACAGGGCAGTTGTACAGATTGGATACAGGTCACGGGTACATGTTGTTACAATTGTACAGCAATATATCTCACAGTGATAGGTTGAAAATGGTTCCATCATTCTACTTATATGTCAGGGAAGTTGGATGGGGCAAGGACAAGTGGTTGTATCTGAAGAACATAGGGGGTTGTAGCCTCCTTCTGGTTGTAGTCATAGAATTGGGGAGTTGGATCTTCCCTCAGGTTGTAGCTTGAGAAACTAGGGGGTTGGAGCCTCCTTCTAGTTCCAGCTAGAAAACAAAGGAATTTGGTGCTTCCAATGAATGTAATTCTTCAAGGCATATAAGAAAAATCATTTCATGGTTTTCTCCCAATTTGGGTTTCCATGTAAAACACTGGTGTACTGTGTATGTGTGTGATTGTTCATTTCTTATTGCTCATTATTGGATAATAATTCTGCATTGATATAACACTTGGATTATTTGGATAAAAAGGATTAAATTGAGATATTTCTGATTCACACCCCCCCCCCCAGTAATCCAACACATTGTACCTTCATACTTAATTTGCACAACATTAGGATGTTGCGTAGAAACTTGCACTTCACAATGATTGCTTGATGATGCCACGTGCCTCTGATAGATTTGAGTTTATGAAATTGTTTGAACCATGATAAGACTAACTCTAACTGACTTGAATTGACCTCATGGCCTCTCATAATGATTTTTTAGTGACATGAAAACCCATACCTTTGGCACCAAGACCATATGTTTCATGACTCAACTTTATTTTATTACCTTACTCAAACACATTTATCAATCACAAAACCATTTACTCATAACCTAAGAGAAATTATGCCATGGTATTTATGAGACCAAAGCATGACTTTACCCTATCATACATTTTTTTTACTCACATTATAACAACCTATTTATAGGACACTAACATAGTCAAATTACTTCCAAAAATGATATCATCCACATATACCACAACAACAATCATATTTTTGTCTTCAATTTTGATATATAGGTTGATGTCAGTAGTCCCTCTCTTGTATCCTTGTTGTTGTAGATAGTTATCAAGCCTTGAGAACCATTCTCTAGGAGCGTGTTTAATACCATACAGAGCCTTTTTTAGTTCACATACATAATATTGATTTTATGATAGCATGAAACCTTTAGGTTGTTCTATATAAAATTCTTCTTCTAGGTTTCCATTTAAGAATCTTGATTTGACATCCATTTGATGTACTTTAAAGTTTTTGAAACATACAAATGAGAAAAACATTATAATAGTTTCAAGTCTAGCTACTAGGGAAAAAGTTTCTTCAAAATCAATTCCTTCAACTTGAACATATCCTTTGCATACTAATCTATATTTATTCTTTATGATTTGTCCTTTTTTATTAAGCTTATTCTTGAAAATCCATTTGGTTCCTACCACATTTTTATCTTTAGGTCTTGGGACAAGTTCCGAGGTCTGATTTTTGTCAATTTGATCAAGTTCATCATTCATTGATTTTATCCAATCTTCACTCTTGTTGGCTTCTGAAAATGATTTGGTTTATACCAGAGAAAGCATTGCATGCTCTAATTCAAATGTAATTTTTCTTCTAGTTTCTACTCCTTCACTTTTATCCCTTATGATTTGTCTTTTGGGGTGATTCTTTTGAACATTTTTTGATGGATCTTTTGGCAAGGATGTTTTTTCATCATCCTTTTATTCATCGGTTTGTGGTTCATTCTCTTGTAGTTCTTCAACATCTTCTTCATTTTTCGATTCACCAACCTCTTCATCATTACTAGTTCTTCTCCATTCATCAATTTTTTATTTATCTTGAGATTTGATTTTACTCAATTTTAGATCATCTGCTTTTACATTTCCACTTTCCACTATTTTTTACTATCTTAGATTATAACATCTGTAATCCTTTTTGTTGGGTGAGTAACCAATAAATATCCCCTCATTTAATCTGGAATCAAATTTTCCTAGGTTATCATCCTCTCTTTTGATGTAACATTTTCTCCCAAAGAATCTGAAGTGTTTCAAAGATGTTGGTCTTCCAAACCACAATTCATAAGATTTATTGTCATGGTTAGCTCTAAGTTGTGCTCGGTTGGGTATGTGAACTACTATATATTATGCATATCTCTAAAACTTATCTAGAAGTTTGGCTTCATTCAACATTGTTCTTTCATCTTCTTTAAGAATTCTATTTTTTATGTCAACAACTCCATTCTGTTGAGGAGTTCTTGGAGTTGAAAATTGTCTCTTGATTCCATTATCTTCAAAAAACTTATTGAATTATTTAGAGGTAAATTCTTCTCCATTGTATGATCTCATACATTTGATCTTGAGATCTGTCTCATTTTCCACATAAGCTTTGTATGCCTTAAACTTTTCAAATTCCTTTCATTTTTCTTTGAGGAAGTATACCCTTGTCATCCTTGTATAGTCATCAATAATCAACATGAAGTAATTTTCCCCTTGTATACTTCTAGTCCTAGTAGGTCCATAGAGATCAGTGTGAACAAGCTCCAAAGGTCTTGATGTAGAGTATTATTTTGTCTTGAATCTGAATATTGTTTGCTTTGCTTACAATGTCTAAAGTTGACAATGCTTACAAACAAGTCATGAAGGTTTTATAACCCTTGACATGTCCTTCACTGCTTCCTTTTTACTAGCTTTGATTAGATTGTCAAAGTTCAAGTGTCCCATTCTTTGGTTCCATAGCAAACTTTCATCTACTTGACTCATGTAGCATTCTTCTTCTTATTCAATATATATATATATTACGTAAGGTTTTCGTGCAATAGCTACTAATTTTCTTGATCCTTCCTTCCTGATTTCTCATTTCTGGGAGTAAAAAATGAGTATATGTATTTCATCACAAGGATTACACTTAGAAGATTATGATTCAGATTTTCAACTAGTAGCACATTTTCTACTTTATTTTTCTTGTTTTCCAAAGTGACTGTGCCTTTTCCAAGTATTCTAGGAGATACATTATCTCCAAATGTGACACTTCCTTTTTCATTCTTTGTCAGAATGATAAATTTTCTTTTATCTCCTGTCATATGCTTAGAGAATCCTTCGTCAATATATCATTGACACTTTTTGTTCTTGGAATATAGGGCTACTTTACATCATGTTACCTTTTCTTCCACATGTTTTTCTTTCCATATATTTTAATCATTATTGTTGGGAATACTTATCTTCAAGGATTGCATTGGAAATCTACATTCACTAGCTTTATGACCATAATTGTTGCACTTATGACATTCAACATTGTAATCTTGTAAAGGAGAGAATGAATTATAGTTTCTCTTCTCTACATTATTCGTGTTGTTCTTATATATTTGGACATTTTTAGGATTTTAATTTCTATAGGTTTTATAATGTACTTATTTATGTCCAAAGTTATTGCAAGAGCAGCAATATCCAAGGAATATATGTTGATATCTATTAGGGGGAATCCTTCTGGTCACTATATTATTTTTGTCTTATTTTTATTTTGTAGGGAGAACTAATTTTTGTTTTTTAGGAACAATTTTTAATGGTAACATCTTCTCCTTGTTATCTTCCCTTTTTAAGGAGATTCTAAGAGCATCTGCATAACTGATTGGTTCTTTGTCAGTATTCCAATTTGTAGAGGTTGAATATTGACCATATCCCAGTCATGTCTTATCTTTTGGTGATCTTTGACTATTAAGAATATCATTCAATATTTTGGAACTGTTCTCAAATCTTGATTGGTTGTTTCCTTTCTCAAATTCCCTCTTTAGTTGAACAATTTTAGTCTCTAGATTCTTACAATCGTGTTGTTTTACATTGAGTTGTTTATTCAAGATTTCCTCATTTATCTTGGCTTCTTGAAGTTGAGTCTCCAAGTCAATGATGATTTTCTTTGATTCTCTGATGGTTTTTGAAACTTCCTTTTCGCTTAATTGTTGTGCTTCTTCGAATTCTAGCAGTTGTCCCCTTAGTAACTTGTTCTTCTTTTTATACTTTCTAAGTTCATCCAGAGAATTGATTAGTTTGGCTTCTAGGTCTACTTCTCCTTCAACCTCAAATTTTTCCTCAATCTCAAAAGTAATTTTATAAGGATTATCTTGGGTTTCTATACCCATAAATAGATGTTTTGAATCTTCATCTACACTTTCTTAAGATGAACAGCTGTCCTCTTTTGTGTAAAAAGTCTTCTTCTTTTTGTTGTAAAATTTCCTTTTATATTGGGATTTATCTTTTTTATGGTCTTTGAAAGTTCTTTCATCATCACTTTCTTCTTGTTTTGGATAGGGACATATGGAAGCAAAACACCCTATATTTCCACAGTTAAAGCAGTTTAGAGGAAGTTGTTTGTTACTTCTTCATCATATATATGTAATTGATGTTCATTAGACATTTTTTCTTGATTCTTCTTTGCTTTTGATATCTTAAAATTTGTTTCCCCTTTAGATGGATTTTGTTGCCTTGTTCTCATCTCATAAGGTGTGAGAATCCCATGGAGTTCATCCATTGTGAGTTTGTCTAGGATTTCTCTATCTTCTAGGGTGGAGACCTTGACATCATATCACATAGTCAATGTTCTCATTACTTTTTGAATAATGAATTTTTCTTCTATGTTTTCTCCTAATGATCTGATTGAATTGACAACTTCATCTACTCTCTATAGATATTCTGCTATATTTTTTGTCTTCCTTCATTTTTATATTTTCAAACTATGCTCTAAGTGTTTGAAGTTTATCTTTCTTGAACTTTCCATCTCCTTCATAGATGATCTTCATTTTTTCCCAAATTTCCTTTGTTGATTTACAGTGCATCACTTTTACAAATATAGGATTTCCTAATCCTCCAAGAATCACATTAACAACTCTTGAATTGTCATTGCAGATCTTCTTTATAGTAGTATCAATAGGTGCAGTAGATGGAGCAGTATAACCATTTTCAACAGATTTCCAAACATCACAGCCAAGGGCTATCATATAGCTTTTCATTCTTATACTCCAGAAATCAGAATCATTTCTTTTAAACAATGGTGCTCTATTGGAAGACATTCCTTCTTGTTGATCCATTTGTTCTTTTCAGAATCTACCTTCTAGTGGTTAAAATTTGGTGAAGGCACTCACTTTTATACCAATTGTTGGAATGTTGGCCAATACTAAGAGGGGGGGTGAATCAATATTGCTTCTTTTTCAATAATTTTAATAATAATTAATTATTAATCACAACAATTGATCAACAAGAATGTATTGAATACAAATTAAATATAATAATTATAAAAAGTGTAAGAGTTACAATTGTGTGAGAGACACCAATATCTCTTTTTCTTAGCACCAATTCAAGGAGACACGGATCCCCTGTTTCATAGCACCAACTCAAGGAGACACTGATCCCCTATTTCAAAGCACCAACTCCCTGTTTCAGAGCATCAACTCCTTGTTTCAGAGCACCAACTCCCTTTTTTCAATAACCAACTTGAAGAAGCACCAACTCCCTTATTTTCAATCACCAACTTGAGGAAGCACCAAATCCCTTGTTTTCAAGCACCAAATTGAGGAAGCACCAACTCCCTCATGAAACAAGTTTTAACCTGTAGAGGACTGCAATCCTCCCAAGATCCTCCCTTCCACCCTCACTTCATGAGTATCTTCAACATTATATCTTGGACTTTGTTTTTGGTTTTGATCTTCTGATGTAGACCACAAAGACCCATTATTTCCACCACAGTTTTTGGTTTATATAGTATTTCAATAGGTATGAATTTGAACCATTGTTTCTTCTAATAATGAACCATTGCACCTCTTCATTTAATCAACATTAATGGTGACATTTATGTTTTATTAATATTTGATTTTAATTTTAAAATACTTCAAATCCCTTTCAAGTCGTTTTATCATTTTATTCCTTTGTAGATTATTTTCTTTATTCCGGATTCGAATTATGCAGATAGTTGCTTCCTTCAATCGACTTTCCTTGTGACCACAGGCTCAAAACAACAGGCTTATTCACTCTAAGAATTGTTCTTTTAGTGCTTTCTCTTTCTTCCCTTACTCTTCTACATAGGATTTTATTCAAATGTCTGCAAGCTTATTTACTTCTAGGCCCTTAATGCCCCTAATAAACATCTTTACCTTATCATGAGACTGATGTCGGAACCTAATCCTCCAACTTTGACGTTTTAGCAAGTAAGAGAGACTAGACATCCCCGAAGGCAATAATTCTAGAGTGACGTGGCTTGCTAATGTCTCCAAGGTTGACATGGACCCATGGTATGTGTGCCACATTTCACCCATTTTCTGACATGGTCCTGATAATGTGTAGCCATGTGTCACCTTGATTCATGACTCTTACAGATCTTATGTGCCAAATGTCCCTTGTCACTTGTCACCAGTTGATTGGGCCACATGTCATCTTTGTCTGCTACCGCATGTCCCCCTCCTGGATCATTTCTCTAGACTACTTAATCAAATGGTTGAGAAAGGTACTGAAGGGATCTTAGATCGATGGTTTGCATGATTTTTCTACTCTGACACTCCGAGACTTTGATACTCCAAGACTACGGGATATTACAATTCTAAGGTTTTTCAACTCGCCTGGAGTTATACTTGCTAAAGTGGTCATAAAACAACAATCACTACTTACTATAGGTTAATACCTCCCACTTACTTTATCCTACCACTAATGCTAGATTTGAAGACTAGCATTACTCCTGAATTTCTTCCCTTGATCTAATAGTTGGTGGTATTTTGGGGCTTCAACACTCTGGGACTCCGTGATATCACAACTTAAAAATGTTCAACTTCCCTGGAGGGTCAACGTGAATGAACACGATCAACGGATGGGATTTAAACTTATATACCTATCAGATCAGATGACTTTTGGGATTTCATGATTTCGTGCCTTTGCCTTGTCTTCAATAATCACTGAAGTGGCGAAGTTTTGGAGTTTCAAAACTTATGCTATCCTTCCACTTACTTGATCAATGATTGATGGTGATTTTCACGATCCGATGGTTGAGATTGATTTTGAATTTAAGTCGAGATATGGAAATCCTTGTTGATTTATCTCTTCAATCCAACAATCCATATTTCTCTTTGATTCAATGGTGGATATTTCTCCCAAAATTAAACAGGGAAAATCATGATTCCACGATCCTTTACAAGGGATTTCTATTTGCACAACATTTTGGATTCTACGCAATCTGTGAAACACTATTTCTCTTGAACTTTTATTTCTTCCTATGTGTACTTATGCATACTTTTTACATGGTTGACATCAATGAAAATTGATCTTCCAACACATCCCTGTTTTTCTTTGCAGGACCTTTCCAAGTGAAATATTTTCCATGGAGGGACTAGGTCACTTGGACCTTCATAGGGGCTTGAATCCCACAGGATGGATGATACACCCTCACTCATTGCACACTTAAGAAGATGAATGTTTCCTTTGGAGGCATTTGGACAGCATGAGAGGATGACATTGTGGCCCCTTGCACCTAAACGTTGGCCTTGGGAGGCCTAGGACGTAATACCTTATCCCTTGGCATCACCTTAGATAATGGATTTATGATGGGGTTTGATGGTTCTAGTGGTGATGTGATGTTATTTGATAGAGAGAGATGCATTACTTGTCACTCTAGCACATGATGAGGTGACACATGGACTTTGGAGGCCAAACAATCTTCAGTTGGAGGCTCAACGTCACATCCTTAGCCCAACGTCACCCTTTTAGGGCATGTTGTCATCATCATTACGGATTTATTTGATGTAACTTTATATTTTTAAGTAGTAATAAGAAAATAGAGGAGGTCAACCTCCCTCTAATTTGTTGTTGACTTTTAAAAGTGGAAAAATTAGGTTTAGGTGACCTCATATAAATATAGGTCACCTCACTTTCATTTTATCATCATGGTTTTGGGAATTACATACCATCTTGGATGAAATTTTCTCCCTACTTGGGAAATTCTATTTCTCTATTCTTTGGTGCATTTTGGATGTTTCTACTTGTCTATTGGAGGAAAAAGGATAGAGCTATCTTTTGGATGCTTCTTTCATGGAAATTTGGTGGAATATTCTTGATAAGTAAGGGTTTTTAATGCTATCTCTTGAACTAGGTAAATTATTTTTGCAATTGTATTGTTTATTTCTTGGTTTTAAGGTTAATTTGGTTAAACCCTTGGAGGAGTATAAGGGCATACACCCTCCATCAATATCTATCTTTTATTGTCATTGAAAAGGCTATTTTGCAAAGGTTGGTACAAGGAGTAAAAGGACTTACACCCTTGTAGATTTACCTTGATAAGGTTTTTTTTCTCTAGGGATTAAAATGGCTTACACCCAATGTTACACTTATTGTTATTGAGAATTTATCACCGAGGGTCCAAAATTGAAATTATCGATAATATTGGGGAAATTATCGAAAATTATTGGGAAACTTTAAGAAAATACAAAAATAATCATTTTTTTCAACTTTTTAAACATATAAAGGAACATCAACATCAAACAATCACGTTGTCACATAAATATAAAAATAAAAATTCAATATAAGATATATAATATGTCAAGTGGTACATCAAACATCGATACTAAAATATGATATGTCCTGACTCCTGAGTCATAATTCCCAATAAGATAATAAAAAATCACATCAAAAAAAAAATAAATGTATCTCATGAGATGCTTATCATGAGGCATCTAGATACTACAATCCTACAAGGCTAATCATGATGCACTAAGATATCAATGATTCCCTCTACCCATTTTACAGGAAAAGGTCATCGTTGGTGCTTTTCCTCTAGAAGTAGTGGGTGGACGTGTTGAGTTTGATCCTGAGGTGGTAGATGCAACTCTCAGGGATAAATATTCTAAGGTGGAAGATGTATTTGGATGTATTCCACCTCTTCCCCTATTTGCTAGTCTCCCCAATCTCTATAGAGGTTTTGGCACTGGCTCAGGAAAAATCTCAATGTCCTCCTACTGTTCCAAATCTGTCTCTCTTGTAAGTGGAAGATCCTTTGGCACTAATACCTCCACCCCATCCAAATCATCAACATCATGCTCCAACCACTCAAGTGCATCCTCCATGAAAGGTTCCTCGGTCTCCACCCTCCATAGACTCATGGTGTCAATCGAATCCAATACAATGGCATCAGTGTCAAGTACTTTGTTTATCTGCTTCACCAACAATCTGAGATTGTAGTAGACATAGACCATGTCATTGAGGTGGTGGACATATAAGTTGTATGAGGGACAATTTTTAATTAGAGGATGAATCATGATGTCCCATGGGCATAAATTAAAATTAATGAGAACATAAAAAATCAAAATTTTAATTTGAACATTTCTAACCTGTTGCACTTCTTGGAGTGTATCTTTTCAAAGGCACTCCAATTGCGCTCACACCCTAAAGAGATGCAAATTTGAATCAACACCTGAATGGAATGTTTTTGCAACTCTAGGACTCTACTTCCATAGGTTTCCCACAAAACATCTATAGAAAATAAATGGAAAGGAAATACAACGAATTATATTCCCATTAAGTAACAAACATTTAATAGATAGAAAGGAAATACATTGAAATTTGAAAGTCTAAAACAAATTTTATCTTACCTGACATCATAGTGTTCATGTCTTGGATATCCATATCATACCCAAATGTCCCAGCACTCAGATTATATATCTGAATTTATTTGGAAATCTTCGAGCATTCGGCAAGAGTCAACAACATCCTCTGAACACATTGGAAAAATCCATCCATAACCTTTGCATCAAACCTAAATCCACATGCATAAGAGTATGTGTGGTTGAGGTAGATACATGTTACATGAATCATATGATGGAGAGTGTTGTTCCATTGCTAATCAATCACACTCCATATATAGTATTTTTTAGTGAATCCCTCTTCCCCCTTGTCCTCATAGTACCAATGGATAACTTACTTGGCCCTATCCATGGCATCATACAAGTATCCCATGTATTCTCACCATAAACCAAGTGAAGAACCTTTACCAAAGTTTCACTGATAGCACACAAATCTTGCACTCCCATACAAAAACTTTGATCATGTCTCACAAGTTGGGATTTTTATCACACAAAATGTAGGTTCAGAAAATCCTGACCCAATCCCTAATATGGTGATAATTGTGGGAGATTCTACCCACTGTCACCTTAGATAAACCCTCCCCTCTCTTTAGTAAACGATAAATCCAACACAAAGGGGAATCTTGGGTGACCCTAGAGGGAAAATATATGGAAAGAGAGGTTATGGAACTAAATCCCATATAGGTAAAGTTGTGGATATATGGAAGGCTTGGGATGAAGTCTTTTTGATGAGGGAAGGTTACCAAGAAGTAGTGTACCTGTAGAAGATATTTGTACCTACCCGAGACACAAAAAGAGATGAGCATACAAGCCTAAAGATTAAGTGGACAACAAGGTTCATATTATTGTCCCAAACTACTATAGTAAACAAGAATATAAATCATCAAGGAACAAAACTAATTACTTCAGATATAACCACTCAAAGCATCAAAGATTTATTGAGAAATTTAGCATAAAACAAGTAGATTAGTTCCCAATACTTCAACACAATATTTATTGGTATTAGAGGGTTGTTGTATGATGTTTTTAGAGTATATTTGTAACAACCAAGTGACTATAGCAAATATTTTTTACGACAACAAGTTTCAACCATGAGAATAAGCAAGTAATCTGAAAAAAAATCTCACCAATAAGAAGTCGAATGATAGTAATGGCTTACAAGAAAAATTCCACATTTGAAATGAAAGTTAAAATTGAATATATAGAGTGATATGTTATAGCCCTAATGGTTGTAGCTTTTATTTAGTTATAGCTCTAAGAATACTAGGCCAATCAAAATGCCATAGAGGCTTTTGAAAGCTTAAAGCATCAAGAAAAGATTCCAACTTGAACAAAACCAATATCTCTCTAAATCATGTTTACCAATGAAAATAAATATTAGTTCCTTTAAAAATGGGTTATGGAGTCTTCTTTTATCAAGTCAAGTCTACTAAATATAAAGGGATGTAATCCCTTTTACTCCCTTTAGATAGAAACCCTAACAAGGTAAAGTCTAGGAGGGCGTAAACGCTTTTACTCCTCCTAACAACCTTTGCAATATCCTTTTCAACAAACAATAATGCCAAAACTTGGTGGATGTTGTAAAAACCTATACTCCTCCAAGGATATAGCCAATAACAACCATGGAACAAGAAATAAACCTAACAAAGTGCATATTTTCCTTACCAATTCCAAGAAAATGCCAAGATAAACCCTAGTTACCAAGTATTTTTCACCATTAAAGCAAGAGAAAGAGCCTCCAAGAGATAGAGAAACACTTCATTCCATAAGACAAGAGTTAAACCAAATCACAAGAGAGAGAGAGAGAGAAAGAATGAATTTTCCCAAGAGGGGCGCAAATTTCAGCCAAGTAGTCTTTTCCAAATGGGAGAGCTATGATGAAAATGTAATAGAAATGATCCTTATTTATACAAATCCTCTAAAAAGTGTTTATCCTCTTAAATTTAGGGTAAACCAAAAATTAAGGGGTCAAGAACCCTTACTTTTCCTCTTTACAATATTAAATTAAAATTTAACCCTAAAAAATCACATAAGAAACCCTAAATATGACGTCAACCCTCTCTAGGGTGACGTTTTGGCACTTCTAGAAAGTCATTGGAGCTTGGAGGTGAAGTGTTGGGCCTCCAAAGGCCTCCCTCTCATGTGCTAGGGTATCCTCCATCAAACCAAATCCTCTCTTCATCAAAAGGTGTCAATTTTCAAGTCAACCACACCACCACACCAAACCCTAGCCCTAGGGTGACATCAAGCCCTCTAAATGTGACATTTTGAGCTCCAAAGGTGAAATGTTTGGCTTGTAGGGGATAGGTGAGGTCATCCAAAGTGTCTCTCAAGCCCCCAAATGATGTCATCATCATCTGATGTGAGGGCCACAATATCCACCCTGTGGGCTTTATGCCCCAAGGAAGCCCAAGCTAGGTATGTTCCTCCAAAATTGTCCACCAAGAAAGGTCCTACAATGAAAATAAATACACACTACAAGGATCTCAAATCAAATGTATCATGATAAGTAAATAAAATCAATAAAATATTCACTTAAGCATGTGCATCAAAAACCACCTCATGAAATTAAACAAGTGCTCAAAGACCCTATGCAACTTGCCAAGTTTAGGTATGGGAGGGTTGACAGAGTGACATATTGGGTGAATCATCCCCTAAGTTAACGAGATTTTCCCAGGTGGACCCCCCTCTAAGTCATGTGAATAAGATGAAGTGGATAGGGGAAATAATTTTGGGCATGGGGTTCATCACATACAAGGGATCATAGTGTCTCATCTATGGGTTCCTTTATAGAGGGTGTGTTGCACCTTCATTTTCAATTCATCCTTTTTACAAGCTCATTTAATGCCATTTATTTTTTGTAAGATGTTTCCAAGTTGAATCCAAGGTGGGGGTTCTACCTAAGCATGAAAAACATTTCCCACCTTGACTCTACCCTGATCACATTATGCTTCCCCAAGTTGAATATGATGTGTGGG
>ML812243.1:131010-149099 GCA_009831015.1 Picea engelmannii
AGTCTCTAGATTCTTACAATCGTGTTGTTTTACATTGAGTTGTTTATTCAAGATTTCCTCATTTATCTTGGCTTCTTGAAGTTGAGTCTCCAAGTCAATGATGATTTTCTTTGATTCTCTGATGGTTTTTGAAACTTCCTTTTCGCTTAATTGTTGTGCTTCTTCGAATTCTAGCAGTTGTCCCCTTAGTAACTTGTTCTTCTTTTTATACTTTCTAAGTTCATCCAGAGAATTGATTAGTTTGGCTTCTAGGTCTACTTCTCCTTCAACCTCAAATTTTTCCTCAATCTCAAAAGTAATTTTATAAGGATTATCTTGGGTTTCTATACCCATAAATAGATGTTTTGAATCTTCATCTACACTTTCTTAAGATGAACAGCTGTCCTCTTTTGTGTAAAAAGTCTTCTTCTTTTTGTTGTAAAATTTCCTTTTATATTGGGATTTATCTTTTTTATGGTCTTTGAAAGTTCTTTCATCATCACTTTCTTCTTGTTTTGGATAGGGACATATGGAAGCAAAACACCCTATATTTCCACAGTTAAAGCAGTTTAGAGGAAGTTGTTTGTTACTTCTTCATCATATATATGTAATTGATGTTCATTAGACATTTTTTCTTGATTCTTCTTTGCTTTTGATATCTTAAAATTTGTTTCCCCTTTAGATGGATTTTGTTGCCTTGTTCTCATCTCATAAGGTGTGAGAATCCCATGGAGTTCATCCATTGTGAGTTTGTCTAGGATTTCTCTATCTTCTAGGGTGGAGACCTTGACATCATATCACATAGTCAATGTTCTCATTACTTTTTGAATAATGAATTTTTCTTCTATGTTTTCTCCTAATGATCTGATTGAATTGACAACTTCATCTACTCTCTATAGATATTCTGCTATATTTTTTGTCTTCCTTCATTTTTATATTTTCAAACTATGCTCTAAGTGTTTGAAGTTTATCTTTCTTGAACTTTCCATCTCCTTCATAGATGATCTTCATTTTTTCCCAAATTTCCTTTGTTGATTTACAGTGCATCACTTTTACAAATATAGGATTTCCTAATCCTCCAAGAATCACATTAACAACTCTTGAATTGTCATTGCAGATCTTCTTTATAGTAGTATCAATAGGTGCAGTAGATGGAGCAGTATAACCATTTTCAACAGATTTCCAAACATCACAGCCAAGGGCTATCATATAGCTTTTCATTCTTATACTCCAGAAATCAGAATCATTTCTTTTAAACAATGGTGCTCTATTGGAAGACATTCCTTCTTGTTGATCCATTTGTTCTTTTCAGAATCTACCTTCTAGTGGTTAAAATTTGGTGAAGGCACTCACTTTTATACCAATTGTTGGAATGTTGGCCAATACTAAGAGGGGGGGTGAATCAATATTGCTTCTTTTTCAATAATTTTAATAATAATTAATTATTAATCACAACAATTGATCAACAAGAATGTATTGAATACAAATTAAATATAATAATTATAAAAAGTGTAAGAGTTACAATTGTGTGAGAGACACCAATATCTCTTTTTCTTAGCACCAATTCAAGGAGACACGGATCCCCTGTTTCATAGCACCAACTCAAGGAGACACTGATCCCCTATTTCAAAGCACCAACTCCCTGTTTCAGAGCATCAACTCCTTGTTTCAGAGCACCAACTCCCTTTTTTCAATAACCAACTTGAAGAAGCACCAACTCCCTTATTTTCAATCACCAACTTGAGGAAGCACCAAATCCCTTGTTTTCAAGCACCAAATTGAGGAAGCACCAACTCCCTCATGAAACAAGTTTTAACCTGTAGAGGACTGCAATCCTCCCAAGATCCTCCCTTCCACCCTCACTTCATGAGTATCTTCAACATTATATCTTGGACTTTGTTTTTGGTTTTGATCTTCTGATGTAGACCACAAAGACCCATTATTTCCACCACAGTTTTTGGTTTATATAGTATTTCAATAGGTATGAATTTGAACCATTGTTTCTTCTAATAATGAACCATTGCACCTCTTCATTTAATCAACATTAATGGTGACATTTATGTTTTATTAATATTTGATTTTAATTTTAAAATACTTCAAATCCCTTTCAAGTCGTTTTATCATTTTATTCCTTTGTAGATTATTTTCTTTATTCCGGATTCGAATTATGCAGATAGTTGCTTCCTTCAATCGACTTTCCTTGTGACCACAGGCTCAAAACAACAGGCTTATTCACTCTAAGAATTGTTCTTTTAGTGCTTTCTCTTTCTTCCCTTACTCTTCTACATAGGATTTTATTCAAATGTCTGCAAGCTTATTTACTTCTAGGCCCTTAATGCCCCTAATAAACATCTTTACCTTATCATGAGACTGATGTCGGAACCTAATCCTCCAACTTTGACGTTTTAGCAAGTAAGAGAGACTAGACATCCCCGAAGGCAATAATTCTAGAGTGACGTGGCTTGCTAATGTCTCCAAGGTTGACATGGACCCATGGTATGTGTGCCACATTTCACCCATTTTCTGACATGGTCCTGATAATGTGTAGCCATGTGTCACCTTGATTCATGACTCTTACAGATCTTATGTGCCAAATGTCCCTTGTCACTTGTCACCAGTTGATTGGGCCACATGTCATCTTTGTCTGCTACCGCATGTCCCCCTCCTGGATCATTTCTCTAGACTACTTAATCAAATGGTTGAGAAAGGTACTGAAGGGATCTTAGATCGATGGTTTGCATGATTTTTCTACTCTGACACTCCGAGACTTTGATACTCCAAGACTACGGGATATTACAATTCTAAGGTTTTTCAACTCGCCTGGAGTTATACTTGCTAAAGTGGTCATAAAACAACAATCACTACTTACTATAGGTTAATACCTCCCACTTACTTTATCCTACCACTAATGCTAGATTTGAAGACTAGCATTACTCCTGAATTTCTTCCCTTGATCTAATAGTTGGTGGTATTTTGGGGCTTCAACACTCTGGGACTCCGTGATATCACAACTTAAAAATGTTCAACTTCCCTGGAGGGTCAACGTGAATGAACACGATCAACGGATGGGATTTAAACTTATATACCTATCAGATCAGATGACTTTTGGGATTTCATGATTTCGTGCCTTTGCCTTGTCTTCAATAATCACTGAAGTGGCGAAGTTTTGGAGTTTCAAAACTTATGCTATCCTTCCACTTACTTGATCAATGATTGATGGTGATTTTCACGATCCGATGGTTGAGATTGATTTTGAATTTAAGTCGAGATATGGAAATCCTTGTTGATTTATCTCTTCAATCCAACAATCCATATTTCTCTTTGATTCAATGGTGGATATTTCTCCCAAAATTAAACAGGGAAAATCATGATTCCACGATCCTTTACAAGGGATTTCTATTTGCACAACATTTTGGATTCTACGCAATCTGTGAAACACTATTTCTCTTGAACTTTTATTTCTTCCTATGTGTACTTATGCATACTTTTTACATGGTTGACATCAATGAAAATTGATCTTCCAACACATCCCTGTTTTTCTTTGCAGGACCTTTCCAAGTGAAATATTTTCCATGGAGGGACTAGGTCACTTGGACCTTCATAGGGGCTTGAATCCCACAGGATGGATGATACACCCTCACTCATTGCACACTTAAGAAGATGAATGTTTCCTTTGGAGGCATTTGGACAGCATGAGAGGATGACATTGTGGCCCCTTGCACCTAAACGTTGGCCTTGGGAGGCCTAGGACGTAATACCTTATCCCTTGGCATCACCTTAGATAATGGATTTATGATGGGGTTTGATGGTTCTAGTGGTGATGTGATGTTATTTGATAGAGAGAGATGCATTACTTGTCACTCTAGCACATGATGAGGTGACACATGGACTTTGGAGGCCAAACAATCTTCAGTTGGAGGCTCAACGTCACATCCTTAGCCCAACGTCACCCTTTTAGGGCATGTTGTCATCATCATTACGGATTTATTTGATGTAACTTTATATTTTTAAGTAGTAATAAGAAAATAGAGGAGGTCAACCTCCCTCTAATTTGTTGTTGACTTTTAAAAGTGGAAAAATTAGGTTTAGGTGACCTCATATAAATATAGGTCACCTCACTTTCATTTTATCATCATGGTTTTGGGAATTACATACCATCTTGGATGAAATTTTCTCCCTACTTGGGAAATTCTATTTCTCTATTCTTTGGTGCATTTTGGATGTTTCTACTTGTCTATTGGAGGAAAAAGGATAGAGCTATCTTTTGGATGCTTCTTTCATGGAAATTTGGTGGAATATTCTTGATAAGTAAGGGTTTTTAATGCTATCTCTTGAACTAGGTAAATTATTTTTGCAATTGTATTGTTTATTTCTTGGTTTTAAGGTTAATTTGGTTAAACCCTTGGAGGAGTATAAGGGCATACACCCTCCATCAATATCTATCTTTTATTGTCATTGAAAAGGCTATTTTGCAAAGGTTGGTACAAGGAGTAAAAGGACTTACACCCTTGTAGATTTACCTTGATAAGGTTTTTTTTCTCTAGGGATTAAAATGGCTTACACCCAATGTTACACTTATTGTTATTGAGAATTTATCACCGAGGGTCCAAAATTGAAATTATCGATAATATTGGGGAAATTATCGAAAATTATTGGGAAACTTTAAGAAAATACAAAAATAATCATTTTTTTCAACTTTTTAAACATATAAAGGAACATCAACATCAAACAATCACGTTGTCACATAAATATAAAAATAAAAATTCAATATAAGATATATAATATGTCAAGTGGTACATCAAACATCGATACTAAAATATGATATGTCCTGACTCCTGAGTCATAATTCCCAATAAGATAATAAAAAATCACATCAAAAAAAAAATAAATGTATCTCATGAGATGCTTATCATGAGGCATCTAGATACTACAATCCTACAAGGCTAATCATGATGCACTAAGATATCAATGATTCCCTCTACCCATTTTACAGGAAAAGGTCATCGTTGGTGCTTTTCCTCTAGAAGTAGTGGGTGGACGTGTTGAGTTTGATCCTGAGGTGGTAGATGCAACTCTCAGGGATAAATATTCTAAGGTGGAAGATGTATTTGGATGTATTCCACCTCTTCCCCTATTTGCTAGTCTCCCCAATCTCTATAGAGGTTTTGGCACTGGCTCAGGAAAAATCTCAATGTCCTCCTACTGTTCCAAATCTGTCTCTCTTGTAAGTGGAAGATCCTTTGGCACTAATACCTCCACCCCATCCAAATCATCAACATCATGCTCCAACCACTCAAGTGCATCCTCCATGAAAGGTTCCTCGGTCTCCACCCTCCATAGACTCATGGTGTCAATCGAATCCAATACAATGGCATCAGTGTCAAGTACTTTGTTTATCTGCTTCACCAACAATCTGAGATTGTAGTAGACATAGACCATGTCATTGAGGTGGTGGACATATAAGTTGTATGAGGGACAATTTTTAATTAGAGGATGAATCATGATGTCCCATGGGCATAAATTAAAATTAATGAGAACATAAAAAATCAAAATTTTAATTTGAACATTTCTAACCTGTTGCACTTCTTGGAGTGTATCTTTTCAAAGGCACTCCAATTGCGCTCACACCCTAAAGAGATGCAAATTTGAATCAACACCTGAATGGAATGTTTTTGCAACTCTAGGACTCTACTTCCATAGGTTTCCCACAAAACATCTATAGAAAATAAATGGAAAGGAAATACAACGAATTATATTCCCATTAAGTAACAAACATTTAATAGATAGAAAGGAAATACATTGAAATTTGAAAGTCTAAAACAAATTTTATCTTACCTGACATCATAGTGTTCATGTCTTGGATATCCATATCATACCCAAATGTCCCAGCACTCAGATTATATATCTGAATTTATTTGGAAATCTTCGAGCATTCGGCAAGAGTCAACAACATCCTCTGAACACATTGGAAAAATCCATCCATAACCTTTGCATCAAACCTAAATCCACATGCATAAGAGTATGTGTGGTTGAGGTAGATACATGTTACATGAATCATATGATGGAGAGTGTTGTTCCATTGCTAATCAATCACACTCCATATATAGTATTTTTTAGTGAATCCCTCTTCCCCCTTGTCCTCATAGTACCAATGGATAACTTACTTGGCCCTATCCATGGCATCATACAAGTATCCCATGTATTCTCACCATAAACCAAGTGAAGAACCTTTACCAAAGTTTCACTGATAGCACACAAATCTTGCACTCCCATACAAAAACTTTGATCATGTCTCACAAGTTGGGATTTTTATCACACAAAATGTAGGTTCAGAAAATCCTGACCCAATCCCTAATATGGTGATAATTGTGGGAGATTCTACCCACTGTCACCTTAGATAAACCCTCCCCTCTCTTTAGTAAACGATAAATCCAACACAAAGGGGAATCTTGGGTGACCCTAGAGGGAAAATATATGGAAAGAGAGGTTATGGAACTAAATCCCATATAGGTAAAGTTGTGGATATATGGAAGGCTTGGGATGAAGTCTTTTTGATGAGGGAAGGTTACCAAGAAGTAGTGTACCTGTAGAAGATATTTGTACCTACCCGAGACACAAAAAGAGATGAGCATACAAGCCTAAAGATTAAGTGGACAACAAGGTTCATATTATTGTCCCAAACTACTATAGTAAACAAGAATATAAATCATCAAGGAACAAAACTAATTACTTCAGATATAACCACTCAAAGCATCAAAGATTTATTGAGAAATTTAGCATAAAACAAGTAGATTAGTTCCCAATACTTCAACACAATATTTATTGGTATTAGAGGGTTGTTGTATGATGTTTTTAGAGTATATTTGTAACAACCAAGTGACTATAGCAAATATTTTTTACGACAACAAGTTTCAACCATGAGAATAAGCAAGTAATCTGAAAAAAAATCTCACCAATAAGAAGTCGAATGATAGTAATGGCTTACAAGAAAAATTCCACATTTGAAATGAAAGTTAAAATTGAATATATAGAGTGATATGTTATAGCCCTAATGGTTGTAGCTTTTATTTAGTTATAGCTCTAAGAATACTAGGCCAATCAAAATGCCATAGAGGCTTTTGAAAGCTTAAAGCATCAAGAAAAGATTCCAACTTGAACAAAACCAATATCTCTCTAAATCATGTTTACCAATGAAAATAAATATTAGTTCCTTTAAAAATGGGTTATGGAGTCTTCTTTTATCAAGTCAAGTCTACTAAATATAAAGGGATGTAATCCCTTTTACTCCCTTTAGATAGAAACCCTAACAAGGTAAAGTCTAGGAGGGCGTAAACGCTTTTACTCCTCCTAACAACCTTTGCAATATCCTTTTCAACAAACAATAATGCCAAAACTTGGTGGATGTTGTAAAAACCTATACTCCTCCAAGGATATAGCCAATAACAACCATGGAACAAGAAATAAACCTAACAAAGTGCATATTTTCCTTACCAATTCCAAGAAAATGCCAAGATAAACCCTAGTTACCAAGTATTTTTCACCATTAAAGCAAGAGAAAGAGCCTCCAAGAGATAGAGAAACACTTCATTCCATAAGACAAGAGTTAAACCAAATCACAAGAGAGAGAGAGAGAGAAAGAATGAATTTTCCCAAGAGGGGCGCAAATTTCAGCCAAGTAGTCTTTTCCAAATGGGAGAGCTATGATGAAAATGTAATAGAAATGATCCTTATTTATACAAATCCTCTAAAAAGTGTTTATCCTCTTAAATTTAGGGTAAACCAAAAATTAAGGGGTCAAGAACCCTTACTTTTCCTCTTTACAATATTAAATTAAAATTTAACCCTAAAAAATCACATAAGAAACCCTAAATATGACGTCAACCCTCTCTAGGGTGACGTTTTGGCACTTCTAGAAAGTCATTGGAGCTTGGAGGTGAAGTGTTGGGCCTCCAAAGGCCTCCCTCTCATGTGCTAGGGTATCCTCCATCAAACCAAATCCTCTCTTCATCAAAAGGTGTCAATTTTCAAGTCAACCACACCACCACACCAAACCCTAGCCCTAGGGTGACATCAAGCCCTCTAAATGTGACATTTTGAGCTCCAAAGGTGAAATGTTTGGCTTGTAGGGGATAGGTGAGGTCATCCAAAGTGTCTCTCAAGCCCCCAAATGATGTCATCATCATCTGATGTGAGGGCCACAATATCCACCCTGTGGGCTTTATGCCCCAAGGAAGCCCAAGCTAGGTATGTTCCTCCAAAATTGTCCACCAAGAAAGGTCCTACAATGAAAATAAATACACACTACAAGGATCTCAAATCAAATGTATCATGATAAGTAAATAAAATCAATAAAATATTCACTTAAGCATGTGCATCAAAAACCACCTCATGAAATTAAACAAGTGCTCAAAGACCCTATGCAACTTGCCAAGTTTAGGTATGGGAGGGTTGACAGAGTGACATATTGGGTGAATCATCCCCTAAGTTAACGAGATTTTCCCAGGTGGACCCCCCTCTAAGTCATGTGAATAAGATGAAGTGGATAGGGGAAATAATTTTGGGCATGGGGTTCATCACATACAAGGGATCATAGTGTCTCATCTATGGGTTCCTTTATAGAGGGTGTGTTGCACCTTCATTTTCAATTCATCCTTTTTACAAGCTCATTTAATGCCATTTATTTTTTGTAAGATGTTTCCAAGTTGAATCCAAGGTGGGGGTTCTACCTAAGCATGAAAAACATTTCCCACCTTGACTCTACCCTGATCACATTATGCTTCCCCAAGTTGAATATGATGTGTGGGACTTCTACCTAAGCATGAAAAACATCGCCCACACATGCTCTACCTTGGTTGGAATTTTTGCATTGTTGTTTTTCACGGGTCCCATCAGTTTCTTAGGAGAAACATTTCATTTTACTTGGGATCCCTAGGAGAGCATCTAGAAGGTTTACGATTGGATTTTATATTTTTCCAGTTACAAACCACTGGGCCTTCAGCCCCTTCTTCCTATGAAATGAGGGACAATCCCTTCTTGGGTCAGTACACCCAAAAATCCCAAAATATAAGGAGACGAACAAGGATTAAAGTGATGAAAAGTGATAAGTATGATCAGGAGTGGCATGATGACTTGTTAAGGGGATTTCCCAGTAGTAAACCCATCCCTAAGGGTGACCACTTACTAGGGTGAAATTTCAACCACCAAGGTGAAACAGGGCAAAGAGCATAGCTTCTAAGAAGATGTTACATAATAAAAAGCAACTTTTAAATGAAACAAACTCAAATGCCTCAAATATTGAAATGACACTCACCATAATACCTGACTTTTAACTCATGGAGAAAGACCCAATGTCTTTTGGATGCAAGATGGTGTGGTGGATACCATCATGATGAATCTGATGTCTTTGGTGGTGAGGCGGGACTCTTTCTGTGCAAATGGATTTTGGCAGCCATCTATGTCTCGATACTCCATGTTTGCAACCTGAGGGCCTCGAGACATCATCTCCTTAGTTATCCCTAGGAAATGGGGATAACATCTAGCTCCTACTCGGGGATGTGTACTCATTTTAGAATGCATGAGAACCACAACATCTCCTGGTTGGACCTATGCTTACACTAAAACAAAAAAATGTAAAATCTAGGGTGGTTCTATCACCTTTTTTCCATATAAATCAAATCTAAAAAATAACAACTAATCTAGAAAATATTTTTTTTTCGGTTTTTCAAAAAATTCTAAACTAAATATGTAATATGACGAAAGAAATATTCAAGTAGAGAAAAATGAAACATGAGATGCAATTAAAATACTATGATAAATCAAGATGAAAATGAAAGAAAGCAAGACGACCTACCTACTTACCTGGGGCCTGGGACCTAAAGAAGTCAAGTGCCTTGAATGTAGGGTCAGAGAAGATACCCATCCACTAGTAATGGCATCTTTCTCCCGTCCAAGTATGTCAAGTAGTATTTCTCTTTCACATACTACTTCTTGATGATGTAAGGGCCAAGCCAAGAGTTGATATCCTTCTGATCATATTTAGGCTTTCCCTTCCTCTTGTCCAACATGAATGCAAGACTTCCTTCGTTGTAGTTCATGTAAGATATATCTTTGATGTAAGGATACGAAGGAGGTTATGTGTTGACGGCATGTTTAATGGCTTTATCACATACTTTGCTCTCTTTATCTTCTTTCTTTGATATCAAGATGGACATTGGTTCTTTCCCTTGGAAATTCACAAGCTTCTCCTTGTATTCATTCGTCCTTGGGAGTAGTGTATATATGCAATATTCTTTCACAAAAGGTAGGTCTCATGGATCATAATCGATAATATGGCGAGGTACATCAATGTTACACTTTCTAGTGTAATTAGGATTGTATAGATCCATTTGTTACACATGAAATTTGCACACCTAGGTACCTCGCCCTAAGTGTCGTAAGTGTCATGTAAGTTTCTGATACACCTTGACACCATGGAATAACCTATGTCACAATCCCTAGTCAATGTGGAGGAGGAATATATTACATGAAGGCCAAAATACCAAGTGCATATGAATTATTATTAATATTCATGAAAAAGAAATTAATAAAGTGTGAAATCCACCTCACATTTGGTTTCCTATTTTTTAGGGAAGGTGGAGGATCTCATGGATGATTGAAATATTTCCTCCTTAAAATCCTTGAGAGATGATTCCTCCCTAAAATCCTTTAGAGATATTTTCTCCCTAAATATCTTTCATATCCCTTTTTAGTTGATCCGATGAGTGATCCTCTCCATGGTGGTTAAGCCTCCAAATCCTATATAATGAGGGATTTCCATGGAGATGAAGGGGGTAGATTGGAGGTATCAAACCTATGGTCTTGGGAGAAAACTTTAGAATATCAAACCTATGATTTTAGGAGTTTTGTGCAAGGGTTGGATGAGGAGGACTTGGGGAAGTTGTTGCGACTTCATCTATGGTTTGTAGGTATCTCTTTTGAGTTCTCATTAATATATGCTTGGCCTATTCCATTCTAATATGTGTATATTTACATATGTTTTCTATTATAGATGGATTTGATTAGACTAATATTATAGAGTAGAGTAGGAGTTCTTTGTCTCGTTGTCCATTGCATTGTAGGTGTCAAACAGTGTTAAGGAGTTCGGAGATCAAGCTCAAGTTGAATCATCGAGGAAAAACACCAGAATAAGGTGCATCACACTTTCTTCCTTATCCTTATCTTTATGATTAGGTAATTAGATTCAAAGGGATATTAGTTTCCAATGTTAGCATATTTATGTCTTGGTATAGGGGTCTAGAATCTAAGAGGAGATTCAGCTGTCCGCAGGGGGATTTTCCTACAATAGAAATTGGCGGTTCCACTGGGGATCGGAATCGATTTTTCTTTCCTTGGATTTTCCTTTCCCTTTTCCCACCTTTTAGATCATTTTTACTATTTTTTTATGATCCGTTACCTTTCTCCCATCTTCACTAGCAATTTCACTAAGTTCTGTGAATTCTGGGTGATTTTTTTTTAATTTTTTGTTTTTTTTTTTTTTTTGGGAAAGGTGGTGCTCCCTTGTAAGCCATATCAGAGAGCTGATATATTATCAGTGCTCTTCTACATTTCTTTATGGATATTTGTAATGCTCTGTGCCCTTAAGTTAGGGAGCGTTGATCTCCTTTTTTGGGTTTTTTTACCTTTTTCTCATCAGATTTTTGCAGCCTATTTTGCAGAGGTCCTTTCCAAGGTTTGCACTTTGGTTTGTGAAGTTTTTTGGGTTGATATTTGATGCTTATCACTTCCTATTGTCTTGATTTGGGCTTAAAAAAAATTCTGAAATGTGAAATTTCCCTTTCTAGCTGCTTGTTTTGTCAGGACAATTTGAGTGATTCCTCTTTATCCTTGTCTATTCTTGGATTCTTCTCTGAACTTTATTGTGTTCCTTGAATGCTTATTCATTTTCAAATCCTTGATTGAGTTCTTGTAAGAACAGGTTATCTTATACTTGTTTTCTTTCATTTCTCATTTCTTTGAGTACATGTTGTGTTTGAAACCTTTGTTGCTTTGTGTCTTTTGCATCTGCATTTGACTCTTTCTTCTGATTGAAAATTGTGGAGCATTGAAGGATTTGCATCTTCTTTATTTATAAATTTGAATCAAACAAAGAATATAGTTGAATTGTTTCTTTTGGGTAGTGAAACTAGCTTGCATTTGAAGTAGCAAAATTGCATGGTTTTTGGCATTTTTGGTCTTGAATTCTTAGAAAAAATTCTTGGGGGGGGCAAGAATCATGTATTTGTGTACATTATCTTTGGATCATTTCTTGAGGATATTGATATCGATGAGTTCAATAAAATTTTGGGACATTGTGCATCTGGGAATGATAAAACGTTTTCTCCTTCTCATAATATAGCTTTCATCAAAGTGAAATATTTGCATTCTCATTTCTTTGCGTTGTTTAGTGTCAGTCAAAACATCATTTAGTCCACTCCATTTTCCTCTTGAGTAAACAACATCCTTAAAAATCAAGCGCTAAACTAAAATTTATCAGACATTTTTACATTTTTTGGTAGAAAACCTACATTATCTTAGGTTGTAGGGATTTAGAATAGGTTGAAAGGATAACTTTCCAAAGTTATCAAACAAACTTAGCATCCTGTGATAGCGAGATTAAAATCCCATTTTCGTATAAGAATAGCTTAGATCCCCCTCTCACACAGGGGTTACATGCAAGGCCGCATTCGGGAGAGTAATGGAGATTATCCCTTCGAAGTTTAACCATCCGTAGTAGTAAGATCGTATATTGGGGGTTCATATTGAGGTCCAACTGTCTTCATTTGGTCTCGGTGGTTCGTGAATTCCAAATCCGTTTAGGGTCCTTTGGAGTTATACCAGTCCACTTGTCCTCAGTTCTCTCGAAGGATTTTAGACTTGTTATCCTACCCATACGTTCGAACTGGAATGTCGACTGTACCCTCCCATAGTTTGACTACGAGTTGGTGACCTTAGTAGCGATAATCCTTAGGGTCTTTACACAAGGTGACGGTTAAGGGAAGTCTTCGTTATACCTAGAACAGATGTTGGTAAAACTCACTCAGGATCCTTGGAGGGTAAATCCACGTTTATTGTGTGGAAGCTTGCACCAAGGCATAAGTCCATTAAGCAGGTCACCAACGTAACTGATCCACCCGCTCTATCCTAGACCCTTCCTATATTGATCTCGCGATGTTGGATTTTATCACCAAATAGTGGTTTCATTGTGGGAAGTTTTGTTTGATTGTTTTCTTCTCATATTTGTAGCGTGTGTTGTTCGTTTTCCTTAATGGACCTTAGGTAGATTCAGTGTTAATGGCATCAACTCCTACAAGTACCAACAAAGGAACCCCTTTTCCCAGGGAACCTTTCACCTTTCCTTCTTTTGCAAATGTTAGTCCTCCATGCATTTCCACACTGAGTCTTCCGGGACTCACGATCAGATTACCAATTTGGTTGCTACCCACTTCGGTGATCTTGAATATTCCTAGTGCTTCAAATGCATCTACTGCTTCAGATTTAATTACACCACCTACACATCAACCTCATGTCAACTTTTCTCCTTCTTCACCCATTAAGTCTCCTTCCCTTTCTCCTTCTTCGCCCAGTGAAAACTCTAAAGAAAGTATCTAGGTTGATAAGAAGAAGAAGAAAAGGAAAGAGAAGAAGAAGAAGAACCCAAAAAGGACCAAGCCTCCAACCACATCAGATGTTGGATCCAAGCAACCAGTGACTATTAATTGTACTAGAAGTGTTGATGAGGTTGACAAGATTAAAACGAAGAATCCAAAACCCAAATTCCCTTGCAGTCTTTGTAAGGGTGACCACTTTCTGATGGATTTCCCTAGTCTTCCCACGGTCTTAGAAATGTGGTATTCGACATCATCATCCCCTGTTGGACATGTTGGTGACACCCCGTCAACTAGTGACGTTAAGGTTGGTAAGAAGAAGAGAATTGTCAAATTTCCTTGCATGTTATGTGAAGGTGATCATTACTCTCACCTTTGTCCTCGTATGGATGAGGCTTATTCTCTTTTGGAAAAGATTCAACTTCCAACTAGTTATCATAATATTTCTCCCAACCCATTGTTAGTTTATGGACTGGTCAATCTGATTCCATCCTCGGTCAGTTTAGTTGATCAAGTGGTCAATCTGGTTTCATCCTCAGTTGAAACACTAACCAAAGTAGTTGATCTAGTTCCGTCATCGACCAGCCCCACTTTTCATCTGAAAAGTGAAACCTAAGTGACTCATCTAGTCCCGTCATCAGTTAGTCCCACCCTTCATCTGAAGAGTGACAAAGTGGTCAATCTGGTTTCGTCATCATTCGATCCCACTCCTCCTCTGAAGAGTGACAAAGTGGTCGATTTGGTTTCACCATCAGTCAATCCCAATCCTCCCCCGAGGAGTGCCAAAGTGGTCACTTCGGTTACATCATCGGTCGATCCCACTCCTCCTTTAAAGAGTGCCAAAGTGGTTGATCTAGTTACATCATCGGTCAATCCCACTCCTCCTCTGAAGAGTGCCAAAGTGGTCAATCCAGTTCCACCATCGGTTAATCCCACTCCTCCTTTAAAGATGCAACCAAAGTGGTCGATCTGATTCCACCACCCATTGATTCCACTCCTCATTCAAAGAGTGAGGATGTCACTCGAGTCTACCTCATTAATATTAATTCACCCGAATAAGGGGTCACTCTGCCTGTCCCAATGGAACACCCTTCAAGAAATCAAATGACTTCTATTGATTGGAATAATTTGACATAACCATGTATTCCTTCTTACATGCCTTTCCAAATCACCGTGCAGGTTTGTGATAGGAGTATCCCTAACACTGTAATATATGAAGGTGCTTCTATTAGCATCTTATCCATGAATTCTTGGAAAGATTTTGGTTCCACGTGGCTTGCACCCATGACTCAGAATCTGTTGACCTTTGATAGAAGAGCTAGTCACCCTTTAGGGATCCTTCCTCAGTTTCCGGTTACTTTGGGAGGAAAAATGATCTATGTTGATGTGATGGTAGTTCACGACCCCTTGGAATTTAACCTTCTCCTCGGGCGAGATTATGTCTATGCTATGAGAGATTTTGTGTCCACTCTTTTTTGAGTGATGTGTTTCCATCACAAAGGAAACATAGTAACGATTGACTAACTTTCATTCATTTACCCTCATCTAATGGTCAACCATCTGCCTTCCCTGAATGTTCTATACATGCCAATGATGTCCACCCCACCGCAGGTCAATTATGTATCGACCTACCCCATGTGTTCAACCTCGCACGAGATGGAATCTCTCCCTTATCCTGACTTAGATCTGGTAGTTGAAATGGTCATCTCTTCGATAGGGTTGTTATAGACACATCTCCCTACCCTTATCGAGGTTGTTGGCATGTATTCCTTTCAGAGTGCTTTTCTGCCATCTAGAAAATATCTCCTGGAATCCATGAGATGTTTGTCCCTTAACATGTATTCCTTCCAGAGAATTGTCCTCTTGGAAGCCATGATCAAGAAGAGGTCGCAAGAATAGATTTCCTCTTTGTGGAAATCTCGTTAAAAAATGAAACAAAAGCTACGAGCATAGTTTTCCTCTCTGTGGCAAGTTCATTAAAAAATGAAACAGAGGTCACAAGCATAGTTTTTTATTCTCTGTGGAAAGATCATTAAAAAAGAAACAAAGGTTTTGAGAATATTTTCTCTTCTTTGTCGAAATCTCATTAAAAAATGAAACAGAGGTCTTGAGGATAGTTTTCCTCTCTGTGGCAAGCTCATTAAAAAATGAAACAAAAATCTGGGGATTGAACCCAAAGCCATGAGCATAGTTCTTTTCATATGTCAAGCTCGTCAAAAAATCAATAAGTCACCTCTCGCGTCAAGTCGGGTATTTCATTAGATCTCGTACACATTGAGTCGAGTCTTTAGCTAGATATCGTAGATGTCGAGTCGAGTCTTTCGTTAGGTCTCATATTTGAACCTTCATTTCATCCACCCTTATCCTTTTTTTGCATCTAGTATAGAAATTGGTGACAACCTCAAAGTCGGTGAATGAATTGAAGCTTGGGGGGGAATGTCTCTAGCCTTTGATTATCATTCTAGAGTTAAGAAACGATCTTTTCAAGCTGGGGGTAGAGTACCAACCATCCATGGGCATCCCAACCTTTGGAAATTACGTTGGGAATTTACAAGCATAGTTTAATTTTTTTTCAAGCTTGTGTAAAAATGAAACTAATATTGATATTAGTCTTTGCTATTTATCATGCTCATAAATACATCAGAATGTAACCGAGTAGACTTTTATCACTTTTTTGGACTCGTAAAGGTTATACAAAAAAGGAACCCCCTGGAGTCTCCTTTAAGCTCTTTTTAGACTCTCTAAACATGAAAATATTTTCGAGAGATATTTCTTCCTTTCACAATTGTTAAAAGGTTTGAAAGGGTGTCTTTCAAGTGGTATTTTATCTCTTTTTTCGCCTCACGAGACTAAAATTACGAAAAAGGACAACCCTGGAGTCACCTTTAAGCTCTTTTCAGACTCTCTAAACATGAAAAAACACTGATTTTTCCTTCTCTGGACTCGCTAAACTACACATTGAAGGGCCCATATGGGAACAAACCCTTACTTCTTCCAGTTCGTTAAACAAAGGAAGAGGGGCTTACCGAAGGTGAGTTATATCGAGCATGTGTTACCCTCCTCGAGCTCGTTAAATTAAAAATAGGTACTCATATATATGGGTGGGGGGGGAATTGAAGGAAGTGGGTCAAGTTTTTGAGAATCCTTTATCGCAGATTTCGTCGCCCTTGAACATGGCACCTGGTTGTGTCTCATCTTACAATTGGGTAATCTGTTTGTCTCTGATTCATACCAATTCCATATGTCGCCATACTTTTTCGTCCAGTCGAAGAGTGCTCTTATTTTCATCACATTACATTTTGGTACCCGTTGAGTCAATGCTTCCAAGTCAGTTGAAAATCCTCATCATGTTTAAGGGAAGTTTCTCTTCAAACCATCCATCCATGGTATTACCAGTTTCCATTTCATGTGTCATTCCATACTCATTTGATTCACCATATTTCATCACTTTCCTATGTCAGTTTCATGTCGATGATGGGGGATACATCAAGGCCCTCCTTCGACGAGTCTCTTCATGTCTACTTCAACACATAATCCAAGAATTAGACTTAGAAACCAATTAGTACCTTGGGACCTACATGCCTCAAAGGTAGGCCTCCTCACTTCCGACAGTGGGTTTACATCATTGACATTTGATCGAATGATTCCATGAATGTTTGACCTCATATCATTTATTCACATTCGCTGGAATGTACTAGGGTAGCTTGCGAGTCATTGATATCATTAGTGATTTCCCTCACACTTGTTAATGGTTTACCTTAATTACCAGTAATCAAGTGGTTTCTACCATGTTCAACATCAAAACATCTATTCACATGGTTAGATTCGTACAACATTGGGATTGGGATGAAGACCCTAGGTTGACCGTTCACTCTGTTATGTTATTTTCCTAGGCTACGAAGGAGATCATTTGAGCATACTAATATACATACTATCACATAGATCCACATTGTATTGGTATGTGGCTATGTTTTATCATTTCATAGATCCATTGTGTAATTCTCATGGCTATTATCAGTTCATGTCATGGAGGTATGGATCCACATTGTATCTTTGGTGGACATATCCTTAGTCAATATTTTTCATGGATCTGTACTGTATTGGTCGGCGGTCGTGCTTTGAGTCATCTTATATTCCAAGAATAGGTATGCCTGCCTCGGAAATGGAACATATATTGATATTTTTTTATGGTTGTTTGCAGCATCTTCCTAGTTCTCCAAATCCACACCCTTGCATTAAATATTTGTAAAGTTTTTCGACCATCAGTCTCTCTTCTGACCTCACACTTTAGGTGGAATTCTATTACACATGAAATTTTCACACATAGGTACCTCTCCCTAAGTGTCGTAAGTGTCATATAAGTGTCTCATACACCTTGACACCATGGAATAACCTATGTCACAATCCCTAGTCAATGTGGAGGAGGGATATATTACATGAAGGCCAAAATACCAAGTGCACATGAAT
>ML812243.1:149149-166473 GCA_009831015.1 Picea engelmannii
TTTCCTCCTTAAAATCCTTGAGAGATATTTCCTCCCTAAAATCCTTAAGAGATATTTTCTCCCTAAATATCTTTCAGATCCCTTTTTAGTGGATCTAATGAGTGATCCTCTCCATGGTGGTTAAGCCTCCAAATCCTATATAATGATGGATTTCCATGGAGATTGTTGGTCACTATAATTGCTTAATTAACTCAAACAATCAAGTGCTACATAAATTATCAACCCAGGGAAGTTTGTTATTTCAAAGATAACCACGCACTATGCTCAATTCCAAAAGCAACTTAGAGTTGTAGTAAAAGAAACTATACTAATCACACTTGCCTTGAATGAACTGAAGTTCTGATTTAAATCACGGGAAAGCAACCTACCTATTGCAGATCTTAAAGATTAATCTAAAGAATCATGGATTACATTAAAATATCACTTGCAACAGGAAAGAACAACTATTCTGCAATCAGAGAACAAGACCCTTATTCTCAAACAGAGACTTCAGTACTTTGTTTCTGATTAACACTCCTTCATGAAAACAGTAATGCAGAGAAAGCTAACTCTATCTAGCAGAGAACAAGGCCATCTAATTCCTTCCTTTCTAAGAAGGAACCTTAAGCCCTATCCCTGATTAGCACACTTGTGAAAAATGACTGAGATCTACAGAGAACAGGATTTCCTGATTCCTTCCTTTCTGAGCAGGAACCCTTAACCCAGTTTCTAGCTAGCACACTTGCAGAAGTAATTGAAATCTATAGAGAATAGGATATTCTGATCCCTTCCTTTCTGAGCAGGAACCCTTAAACCAATCTCTGGCTAGCACACTTTGCAGAAGTAATTGAAATCTACAGAGAATAGGATATTATGATCCCTTCCTTTCTGAGCAGGAACCCTTAACCCAATCTCTGGCTAGCACACTTTACAGAAGTAATTGAAATCTACAGAGAATAGGATATTTTGATCCCTTCCTTTCTGAGCAGGAACCCTTAACCCAATCTCTGGCTAGCACACCTTGCAGAAGTAATTGAAATCTATAGAGAACAGGATATTCTGATCCCTTCCTTTTTGACCAGGAACCCTTAACCCAATCTCTGGCTAGCCTCATAAAATCATCACACAATATTGATAAAAAGAATTACGAATTTCATTCAATAAACTAAGACAGAGTTCAGTAGTGTTTCATCAAAGCGGAATTCATTAAAAGTATTGTTTCAGCAAACAAAGTTAATCAAAGCATAAACAGAGATTGTACTAACACACTTCTAAAACTAACGGGTGAATCTTGTGAAGAAGGTGGGCCCTCCCTTCTCACAAGATTCCCCTAAAATGAGAAATCTTAGAGACGGATGCTCAAAACGGTTTTCTATTCATCTATCAGTGTATCACATTACAATCTGGAATTGAAGTATGTCCCTCTCTCTGAAGCTTTCTTAATACATAAAACCTGGATCCCTCGAATGATGATTTCCTCTTATTTAAAGAGGGAACCCCTTCGATACAATTGATCAAAAATTACAGTGTGTATCTGAATCCTATCTTTAGTCGGATCTACTTTCTAAACCAGAATAGGATGTCCTAGTCCCGCGCAACAGAATACTATTACAAGTGTTGAATGAGGTATTGTTGTTACAGCTGGAGTAACAGCTTCTTCTCGTTGTTACTGATTGTTGTTTCAGCATCGCAATTCGCGGGCTATTTCATCCACGTGAATTGCGCTTTTGACTGTGTCACATTCTTATGTAGGAGTGATGGTTGGTGCTTGTTGACCGCTGACTGTAACGGCTTCCTTGTGTTTCAGCATCGTTGGTCCTGGCAGTTTCCTCTGTGTTTCAGCATCGTCAGTCCTGGCGGTTTCCTCTATGTTTAAGCATCTGCAGCTCTGGACTGTGTAATAGCTCTGTGTTTCAGCATCTGCATCTCTGGACTGTGTAACAGCTCTGTGTTTCAGCATCTGTGACTCTGGACTATGTAACAGCTTCTGTGTTTCAGCATCTGCAACCTTGGACGTGTAACAGCTCTTGTGTTTCAGCATCTGCGACCTTGGACTGTGTAACAGCTCTGTGTTTCAGCAACAGGTTTTAAATGCTAATCTGCAGTTTGAACACTTATACATTTCTAATCAATGGTTAAGTACAAGAGTGATGTAAAATATTATGAAAAATAGATTAAACGTATAGTAATGAGAAGGGACATTGTATACCTTTGGAATGATCAAATAAAGTGATAGTATGAGTTTAAATATGGGTGATCAAGAGTATAATAGTGGCAAAAAGTATAGGCAAAAAGGTACATTGTGTGGTCCTAACAGAGATGAAGGAGGTAGATTGGATGTATCAAACCTTTGGTCTTGGGATAAATATTTAGGATATCAAACCTATGATTTTAGGAGTTTTGTGCAAGGTCTGGACAAGGAGGACTTGGGGAAGTTGTTGCGACTTCATCTATGGTTTGTAAGTATCTCTTTTGAGTTCTCATTAATATATGCTTGGCCTATTACCTTCTAATATCTGTATCTTTACATATGTTGTCTATTATAGATGGATTTGATTAGACTAATCTTATAGAGTAGATTAGGAGTTCTTTGTCTCATTGCCCATTGCATTAAAGGTGTAAAACAGTGCTAAGGAGCTCAGAGATTGAGCTCAAGTTGGAGCAGTGAGGACAAACACCGGAATAAGGTGAATCACACTTTATTCCTTCTCCTTCTCTTTCTGATTAGGTAATTAGATTCAAAGGGATATTAGTGTCCAATGTTAGCATCTTTCTATCTTGGTATAGGGGTATAGAATCCAAGAGGAGATTCACCTGTCTGCAGGGGGAGTTTCCTACAACACCATCACATGTTTCTCAGCCCCCTCCCGACTATATAGAATCTCAAAAGTGCCATCCCCCATTAGAATATTTTCATGAGTGAGATCCATATTGTGGAAACCCCCAAGAGAATTAGACCAACTTATTGATAGAAGAATTCCCCAAACATCTGGAACATCAATCATCACTATATTCATAATTAGGTTGATATGAGGAAAGTCGGGTAAACTTCAACATCTTCAAAAAGCTCATAAAATTTGACCTTCTTAGAATCAATACCACAAACATTTACATAAGTTTGGTTTGTCTTCAAACCAAGTTGTTCCATTACTTTCAAGGACATCACATTTGTTGAGGCTCCAGATTCAAGCATACAATTGTTAAAACGGATGACATTCATCCCCAAAGAGAGATAGAAATGAGGGTTACTATCCTTCTGTCGATCAAGATACATGGTATTCAAGATTATTGGAGGGTCCTCCTTTTCAGCTGGTACTTTCAATAACTTCATGACTTCTTTCCTCACATATGGGATCTTGCACATTTCCATCAAAAGGAGTTTCATGTTTAAGTTCCCAAACATGGTTGGCACATTTATGTTCAATTGAATATTGTCTGTTGAATTTGATTTTGTAATGTTGTGTTTGGGTGTTTTGTTTTCCTGTGGTTGGGATGGGTAAATTTAATGCTTTATATGACTGGGTAGTTTTAGCTATTTCGTGCATATCTCAGGCCTGTGAATCAGATTTGTATCTGCGTTTTTCTTGGAGCTTTTAATGAATAACCAGTCACTCCACGTTTGGGGTGGTTTATCCATCTTCCACCTAGCGTTCCCTTAAACGATTATGGTTAGACACCTATCAGTAACAACAACGATTTTATAGTTTATCCATCAATATTCTTGTCATTGCACGACAAACCTTATGGTTGCGTTGGTGGTTGTGTAACTGCTATGTTTGTGATTGTTTTTGCTTGTGTGTGAGTTGTTGCGTCCATGCTGTAAATTACAGTGATGTTGTGGAGTATTAGCACATTAATCGATTAGCACAGGAGTTGATATATGATGTGGTTGGCAGCCATTTTTGTTAGGAAACAATTTTATTTAAGGTTAAAGGACAGTGTTTCACTGTGATGCTAGATGGAAACGACTATAATTAACTAAAAATAAATTTATTTTCAAGGGACAACCTTTTTTTTATTTAAATAAGTATTGAGTTAGCAATTACACTGACAATGAATTGAAAACGTGTCAGACAACATCCTCATTTTAATGACAGCGTTGGGGAATAGCAGTAATAAGCTCTATGTTTTTATTATCCTGTTAACTCGGCATTTGCTGGTATCTACAAGACTATGGAACCATACCTCATTTGGATAGCAACAGCGAATCGAATTATTTCAGCGTGTACCTTCATAAGACAACAAATTTACACTTAAAAGAGAACAATTTGTATTGTTAGCAATTTAATGACTGCAATACATCCCTTGCTATATTTTTAACAATAGTGATTTGGTTGTGATATATCCAGTATTGATATAATGATAGTGATCATAATGATATCGATCGTTTAATGCATTACATCCTTGGTTATGTCCCTCGTGATACTAAATTTTCCATCTCCTTGACTGTGAATTACTACCTAGATAGCGTTTTTATTTTGTGACATCTTTTATATGTTGGATAGTGTTCTTATATTAATGTTGTTAGGTTAAGAAAACCCTTCATATGATGATATCAATGATCTAGTAGACAACCATCTCTTTTAATGTTTCAGTTTAAAGGATAGCCATTTTGGTTTTAAAAAGGGGGTTTTACTTGTTTTATAAGGTTCTTCCCATTATGTTTTAGTCGAAAGATAGCGGGATCCTCCTTAGGAAATTTCTCATTCGATGTTGGAAATGGAAATATAGTTGCACTAAGATAATCATTTGATAACAAATATATTAAGGTGTATAGAGTGGTGTTGTTGCAATAGAATTTGTTATGCCGGGGATTTAATCAGTTGTAGGAATGTCATAGTCGCCAGGTTTCTGCATGTCTTGTGGATTGGTCATTTGGGGGCTGGGGTGATTCATCTTGGGGTTCGACTATGCATTTGATCTCCTAGTTCCTTGGTTTTGCTTGAGTCGTACGTCCAGATAGTTTGTGTTACGCCAGGGATATTGTCGTGCCTATCGCCTGGGGACAGCATTAATAGAATGAGGTGAATGATAACTTGGCTGGAGTCTGAGATTTCCATGGTAGGAGTTTGTTCTGACGAGGTTGTCATGTCGGGATTGTGGATTTTTTCCTTAGCTTAGGTGCCTTTATGTGGTGTGTTGGGCAGGAGGTCGGTTCTTCCTTGATTTATGCATGTTTCACCCAGTTGCTTGATGTGCTAGTGTTTAGAGTCGTTGTTGTCTATTTCTTGTTTTGTGGGCATGGTGCTCATCGTCAAATGTGTGGTTCAACTATTGTAATCGTTGACTTACTGCCTAAAAACAAAAAAAAATTGCACTTTTCACTTCGCTAGGAGTTGTAACAATTGGGGTTGTTACATATGGTATCAGAGCGGGTTCAACCCTGCAACTGTGGATCGCCAAGATTTCCACTACAATAAACCCATGAGTATTAACCCTTGCATTAATTAAAAACCTTAATGTGTCCATGCAGTGATTGCGTTTAGAGGACACCTCAGAGGTTCACAACGTGGTGTCATGGAAGGAGGTGCGATGCCTCCAGAAGTACCTGCACCCTCGGAGTCGAACCCCCAAGGGGAAGAACAAGTCCTTGGGCTGGATTAGCTTTTTGTAAGGGATGATGATGATCTGACAAGGCCCTTCCAGGTAATGTCAAAGGGCCTTGATTCACCATCGGTATTGAGATGAGGCCAGGGCACCTGTACCCCTGAGGGTCCACAACGTGCCCTATGCAGTACCATTAGCATCCATCCATAACTCGAGAGAGTTGAGTTCTCAAGTCCACGAGTGTCATGGAAGGATGTGTCGTCAAGGCATGGTTGTAGAGCAAGGCGTTGTGCTTCATGCTTTGCGATTACAACCTCCAACATGGTGGTATTTCAACTGAAGGGAAGCACTCTTCTATGGCAGAAGATGATCCTGCCACATTGAACATGGTCGTCGACGATGTGTCATGGGAACTATTTGAGGAACGGTTCCAGGAGAGGTATATTTCTGAGGAATTCATTGAGCATCATCTCAACGAGTTCGATGCCTTGTGAAAAGGCATCCGCACGGTGCCTGAGTACGAGGCCCATTTTGGAGCTGCTACGGTATGCTCCACACCAAAATTACCCAGAAACTTAAGGTCAAGAAGTTCGAGTTTGGACTTATTGTTGGAATTCAGCTTCTACTTCGGGTACCAAGAATACTGGACCAAAGAAATTTTGTTGTATTGTTGGGGGGTGCATTACTAGCATTACAGCCCAGAGGAAAGGGCCGGAGCATCTGGATCATCCAGACCCACTACCATGGGAGTTTTGGGCAAGGCCCATCGGATTCATGTAGCAGTGAATAACTGCCAAGCAGAGCACCATTCGATTGTGATCGAGACGTTAGATATCGTCACTGACTAGACCCTTAGCATATGGATAGATCCAGGTGCTACCAAAAGTCTCATTCTGGTGCGACACTAAAAGGAGTTAAGGTAAATACATTCAAACAAGATGAGCTTAGTTTTGTAGAAATGGCTCCTGTAGCCAAATAGAAGGTTGGTGGGAAGGTTACGGACTATAGCCTTAACCTGAGAGAGTTTTTCACCAAGGCCAACCTGTATGTCATCATCTTTGGATCTTATGACATCGTGATCGATATGAAAAGATTGGAATCGCATGAGGCGATACTCAACTGTAAGATGAAATGGTTGAGCCTGGTCGATGAAGAGGGTCAGAGATGCATGATTTTAGGTTGGAACCAGGGAGTTTCCTTGAGGTTCATCTCTTCCTTGCAATTACCGAATATCATGCGCAAGGGGTGTAAGATTTATGCGATCCTAGCATTAAACGAAAAGGGAGTAGCAGAAGGTCTAGAACATCTTCAGGTGATGAGAGAGTTGTGGATGTCTTTCCGGAGTAGTTACCTGAAATGCCACTGGAGAGGGAATTCGATTTTACCATAGACCTAAAACCAGGGACTAAACCAATAGAAATAATGCCTTATCGTATGTCGACCCCAGAGTTACAGGAGTTGAGAATGCAACTGAAGAAGCTGTTAGACCTAGGACTTATATGTCTGAGTGTGTCACTGTGGGGTGTGCCTGTTATTTTCATATGAAATAAGGATGGGTCGTGGAGATTCTGCATTGAATATCGTCAATTGAACAAGGAAATGATCAAGAATCAGTATCCATTTTCAAGGATTGATGATATGTTCAATCAGATGAAGGGTGTGACAGTGTTTTCAAGGATCGATTTGCGATCAGGGTATCACCAGTTGCAAATCAAGGGGATGAGGTCCCTAAGACCACCTTTAAGACAAGGTCTGGACATTACGAGTTTACTATTTTATCGTTGGACTGACAAACACCCCTGGGGAATTTATGAGTTTGATGAACGGGGTGTTTCGTGAGTACCTGGAAAAGTTCATCCAAGTATTCATTGGCGATATTCTGATTTTCTCTCAGACGATGGAGGAGCATGACGAGAACTTGTTCTTGGTACTATAGTGTCAGCGAGAGCACAAATTGTATAGGAATTTTTCCAAATGCTCATTTTATCAATCGAATATTCACTACTTAGGGCATGTCATCTCCGGCAAAGGTATCGTCGTGGATCCAGCAAAGGTCAAGGCTATTATGGAATGTCTTATGCATACAAATGTCCTGAAAGTGCGTAGCTTCATGGGTTTAGCAGGATACTATCGACGGTTCATCGAGGGATTTTCGAAGATAGAAAATCCGATTACGGAATTACAGAAGAAGAACAAGAAGTTTGCTTGTACCGATAAATGCGTGTAAGCATTTCGGAGGCTCAAGGATTTTTTCACAATGGCACTGATACTAAAGGTCCTTGACATGGACGCGGAATTCTTGGTATGCACTGATGCATCCAAGGAAGGATTAGGTGGAGTCTTGATGCAAGATGGTCAAAGTGATCGCTTACATATCGAGGAAACTAGGAAGGCATGAGGAGAACTATGCAATGCATGATTTGGAGTTGTTAGCCATTGTATATGCCTTGAAGGTTTGGAGACACTACATTGTTGGATGAAAAATTGAACTAAAGACGGACCACTGTGGACTACAACACATCTTTATGCAAAGTGACCTAAACATGCGACAACGGCATTGGTCAGAATTTCTTATCGAGTACGATTTATATATTACTTACATGAAGGGAACAGTGAACCGAGTGGCAGGTGCATTGAGTCAGAGACCAGCATCTTTTCGGTGTTGCATCTTCAGACGAATCTATGTGAAAATATTCTATCTTTATAGTGCGATGATGACTGGTACAAAGAGGTCAAGGATTTTATCGGACAAAACACAATGATGGTACCAAGATTGAAGGATTTACGTTGGATGAAGATGGACTACTGATATTTAAAAATAAAATTTACGTACCACCGAATGATGAGTTGAGGAGTTTGATCCTAAACGAGGCTCACAGAGCAGTGTACATGGCTATCCCAGGAGTCACGAATATGAGGGAGGACCTTAAACCCTTATTCTTCTGGAAAGGAATAAAGGAAGACATAGTCAACTATGTGGCCAGATGTCTAGAATTTTAGTAGGTAAGGGTTGAACATAGACATCCAGCAGGATTACTACAGCCACACGCTATTCCAGAATCTAAATGGGAGGTTATTTCAATGGATTTCATTGTTGGATTGCCACTAATGGCAAGGAGATACGACTCGATTTTTGTGGTAGTCGACACTCTGATGAAGAGTGCTCATTTTATTCTTATGCATATGACGTATCAGGCACCTGAAATAGCTAGAGTTTTCATCAATGAGATTGTGAGGCTGCATAGCGTGCCTAAGAGGATTATATCCGATTGAGGGTCGATGTTTACTGGATGATTTTGGACTAGTTTCCAAGAGGCCTTGGGAACCCAACTTAACTTTAGTATTGCGTATCACCCGGAGACTGAAGGGAAGAACAAACGAATGAACCAGACCTTGGAAGACATGTTGTGCATGTACGTGATGGACCAACAAAAGAGTTGGGAAGAATTATTTCCACTGGTAGAATTCTCTTATAACAACATCTACCAAAGCACCATTAAGATGGCGCCTTTCGAGTTCCTTTATGGGTAACCATGTCGGATGCCTTTGAGTTAGGATCGGCTTGAGGATAGGTTCCTGGTGGGACCATAAGCGATCCAATAAATGGAAAATCAAATGAAAACAATAAGAAAAAGGATCAAGGAAGTGCAGGATCAGCAAAAGAGTTATGTTGATGCGCATCGTGTCGACCGTAGTTACAATGTGGTGATCGAGTATTCTTGCGGGTGAAATTGCATAAGAGTTTGATCAATTTTGGAAAGGGTTCTAAACTATCTCCTAGGTTCGTGGGATCCTGTGAGATTGTGGAAAAGAGAGGACCGTGGCCTATTGACTATCCTTGCCTAATTCTTGAGGCGTATGCGATGTTTTGTACGTCTTTGTTTGAGACATTATGTTAGTGATCCTACGCAAGTTTTTGACATGAGTTCCTTGCAGGTATATGATGGGGGTGCACTCATGGCTGAGTCGATCCACATCATGGATCATCGCACTCAACAACTATGGCGTCGAACAATAGATCAGGTCAAATTCTAGTGGGACAACTATAGTCTACACTCAGCGACCTGCGAAGACGCATATGATATGCGCCAACAGCTTCCATTTTTGTTTGATAGATACATTTATGACATTGTGATACACATTATTTTGGCACTTATATACTCTGAAACTTTGAGACGGAGTTTATACCAAGAGGGGGTGTATGTAAAATCCCACTCTTGCGCGCACTAAGTGAACTTATTCTTTGAGGACACTTGATTGTGAGTGATCCGGATTATTATATTATTGGGCGTTTGATTATGATTATGAGGCATTATGGATATGATGACATGTTATTTTACTATATTGACATCGACATGTGCTATTGACTCGGTTCTCCTGAGTGTGTAGGATTTGGACCTCGAGGATGTTGAGACATCGATGAAACCCTTGGACTCGGGATCGAGTCAGGGAGTGGACTATCGGGGTTTGACTATTGTATATATATGACATATGTGCATCTGATTAGATTTTATGATTATGTATTTTATTCTTACATGATTCGTTTATGATGCACGTTGACGATATCTTGTCGACTAGACTCACATGTGGAGTATAGGGATCACGCACAACTACCAGAGACGTTGAGGGAGAGGTGTGGACAGCATCCTTGCCACAGCCTACTAGCACTCCCACCGTGGCTCGAACTGTAGGTTAACGATTACCTAGTTCGAGAAGACCCGCGATGTCATGAGGGCAGACTACAACAATTGCTCATGATGATTCTAAGGGGCGTGCAATAAAGAAAAGGCCTTATTCCTTAGAGGCCCTTAGTCTCCCACAAGATCGCCTGACGGAGTATTGACTCAAAGGGTTTTTTATGTCTACCAAGTCAATCAAGAGGCGAGTAGCACCCTTGGAGCACGGAGTGCGTCCTGAAGGGCACGTCGCACAAGAAAAATGAAAAGAGGCAAGTGGCACCCTTGGAGCACGTAGTGCATCCTGAAGGGCACGTCGCGCAAGAAAAACAGAAAGAGGCAATTGGCACCCTTGGATCACTTACTGCGTCCTGAAGGGAACATCACGCAAGGAAAATAAAATGAGGCGAGTGGCACCCTTGGAGAACCTAGTGCATCCTGAAGGGCACGTCACGTTGTTAACTAATAATATAATAAACCTAGATGGCCTTAGAATGAATAACGTGATAAGAAAGATTTAAAAAAAAAATCCCTAATAAAATGTCGCCCAGCCTCGAAAATTAAAATCTAGGTCTAAAGTAATACTTGTGGTAAAAATAAATAAAAATAATAATAATCATCATTAAACATGTGACGAAAAGGGGTTAAGAAACTTGATTAAATTATTAAAATCAAATTATTGAGGGATTTAAAATTTTAAAAGGGAAATGATTGTTTTGTTACACATGCTAATTAAAATTTATTAATTAAAAAGAAAAAGGGTAAAAATATAATTTTCTACACTTACTAATATGAGTTTAGATAAAAAGGGAAAGAGGGAAATTTAAAAGAATTAGGAAACTAAAGGAAAAAGGGGGAAACATAAAGAAAAAGGGAAACATAAGGAAAAAGCAGAATGACCAACATAGCAAGGAATCTTGCCTTTAAGAACTTTCTAAATTGAACTCAACTAGTAAATTAGTAAGGGGGAAAGTCATTAAATTGTGTAAGGGAATATGGGGACACCTAGGAGCGATTCTAGGAATGCTTTTAGGTGGGTGAGGGAAATAGGAGTAATTAAATAATTAATGAAATTAATTTCTGGTGCAACGAAGGGGATGGGTGACACATGTATGGGGAGGATTTTTCTGAATTAAATTATTGAACAATAAATTAAATGGGAATTTGGGAAAGAAGTGACTTAGAAATTCTATATAAAGGAGGGAGGAGGAGAAGGATGGATATCCTCGGTTATGCATAACATTACGCTGCAGAATTTTAGAATTGACTAACTTAGCTTGTGGGATTTGGGATACCAAGCTCGGTGAGGAGTGGTAGCTCGGCCTTGCGAGGCAAGATGGGTGCTAGCTACTCTATGGTTTAGTGTGCGTGGCCCCTTTTCAGCTTGGGGGGATAAGGGGGAAGAAGAGTACCCCTAGCGTTGGCTAGGAGGTACTATTGAAGTCTCATCAATCGACAAGGGGGAGTTGCACGGAGTGCGTGGGACAACGAATCGGAGCGGGCAACTTGGTCTACAATACACATGTATTTATTCTGCATGGTAGATTATTATGAACTTACGCTTTAATTTATGTACTTTTAGCTATGTACAGAAGGTGTTTGACTTAGCATTTTAATTGAGAACTTAATTTCCCCATAGACTTAAGCTCGATGCTTGACTTGATTCCCTTGGCATTCGATCCCTGAATGTTGTGACTGTCCTATTGGTTTTATTGATTTGTTGTGAAGATTTGTGATTTTTACTTCATCCTCATCCCTAGTTCATTAGTCCACACCTGAGCAGTTGGCCAGGAGATGAATCAACGGTCATCACTTCGGTGCATAGAGACCTATAGAATCTAATGCCCTGCTTTTTTGTGCGTGGATGGTGAGCGAAGGAATAGCTATTTATCCCTGATGATTGTTCTTGGTTGAGTGATTTTCTTGCGCCTTGTTGGGATTGATTATTTTTGCGTATTGTTTATCCTTCCTCTCAACGAACAACTTAATACTCTCTGCGATTTTAACACCTATGTGTTTGATATTTGCATGTGCTTGGGCTCTGCTTTTGTTATGTCACCTCTACGTTCTAAATGATCTCGTCGTTGATCGTTGTGTTTCGTTAATCTCTGCGTTTTCAATACATTCAACCACGAGTTGTCCTCTGCAATTTGTTACATTTCATTGGCGAAGTACCCTACGAGTTTACTTTTATTTATACTTTTGACTGTGATTTTCATGATCAAACTCAGTTCCCTTCTTATGTTATAGCCACTGTGTTTTACATATGCTAATGACAACGATTTGCAATCAATTCCCAGCAGAGGTACGATAATGAATCATCTGCATTTTTTTTTTGATATGACTGGTTTGTTGGATGTGTTTGCATTGTTAAATGAATCATGTTTCTTTATAGTGATTCTTGATAGCGATTTAGCCTGGCAGAGAAAAAAATTGATAGAGTTCTAAATCCCCTTTATATTTATAACTACACATCAAATTGCCTAGCTGAGATGGAAATTTTATAAAGTTTTAAATTCTCTTGAATTATAGTTACACTGTGAATCTCATGGCATTGCCCAAGACAAGTAGTGCCTTGGAATTTTTCTTGGCGTCGTAATTGGCGATTTCACCTCCTTCATGCCACGAGTTTACCTGTGAAACGTGACTTCATGTGAATCTGTTTTGCCAATGTTCTCTACCCTCAAGACATCTTTAACCCTGTGTGTGGTTTGCACAGTAGCATCTATTGTTTTTGGGCAGCGATCTCCGATTTTGTAAACAATGACCCCATAGTTTCTTGGATAGAAAACCATGCGTTGTGATAGATTTTCCCTTATTCTTGAGTAGCAATTTTATTGTGAATAACAACGTTTGGGTGTTGCGTTTTCCTGTGGTTGGGATGGGTAAATTTAATGCTTTATATGACTAGATAGTTTTAGCAATTTCATGCATCTCTCAGGTCTGTGAATTAGATTTGTATTTGTTTTTTTCTTGGAGTTTTTAATGAATAACTTTTCACTCCACGTTTGGGTTGGTTTACCCAGATTCCACTTAGCATTCCCTTAAACGATTATGGTTATACACATGTTGGTAACAACAATGATTTTATATTTTATCCATCAATAGTCTTTTCATTGCACGACGAACCTAATGGTTGCATTGGTGGTTGTGTAACTGCTATTTTTGTGATTGTTTTTGGATGTGTGTGAGTTGTTGCATCTGTGTTGTAAATGAAAGCAATGTTGTGGAGTGTTATCACATTAATCGTTTAGCGCAAGAGTTTCTATATGATATGGTTGGAAGCCATTTTTTTTAGGTAGCGATTTTGTTTAAGGTTAAAGGACAGCGTTTCACTGTGATGCTAGATGGTAGCGACTGTAATTAACTGAAAATAAATTTATTTTCAAGGGAGAGCTTTTTTTATATTTAAATAAGCATTGAGTTAGCAATTACACTGACAATGAATTGAATACGTGTCACACATCGTCCTCATTTTAATGACAGCGTTGGGGAATAACAGTAATAAGCTCTGCATTTTTATTATCCTGTTAACTCATCATTTTCTAGTATCTGCGAGACTGTGAAACCATACCTCATTTGGACAGCAGCAGCGAATCGAATTATTTCAGCGCAGACCTTCATAGGACAACAAATTTACACTTAAAAGAGAACAATTTGTATTGTTAGCAATTTAATGACTGCAATACATCCCTTGCTATATTTTTAACGATAGTGATTTGGTTGCGATATATCCAGTATTTATATAATGACATCGATCATAATGATATCAGTTATTGAATGCATTACATCCCTGGTTATGTCCCTAGCGATACTATATTTTCCATCTCCTTGACTGTGATTTACTACCTAGATAGTGTTTTTATTTTGTGACATAGTTTATATGTTGGACAATGTTCTTATATTGATGTTATTAGGTTAAGGCAACCCTTCATATGATGATAGCAATGATCTAGTATACAACCATCTCTTTTAGTGTTTCAGTTTAGAGGATGGCCCTTTCGGTTTTAAAAAGGGGGTTTTACTTGTTTTAAAACGTTGTTCCCATTATGTTTTAGTCGAAAGATAGCGAAATCCTCCTTAGAAAATTTCTCATCTGATGTTGGAAATGGAAATATAGTTTCACTAAGCTAATTGTTTGATAACGAATATATTAAGGTGTACAGAGTGGTGTTGTTGCAATAGAATTCGTTACGCCAGGGATTTAATTGGTTATAGGAATGTCATAGTCGTCAGGTTTCCACGCGTCTTGTGGACTGGTCATTTGGGGGCTGGGGTGAGTCGTCTTGGGGTTCGACTATGCATTCGATCTCCTAGCACGTTGGTTTTTCTTGATTCGTCGGTCTAGATAGGTTTTGTTGCGCCAGGGATATTGTCGCGCCTATCACCTGGGGACCACATGATCCCTAATGAGGGGATCATTGTGCTCCCTAATGGAATGAGGAGAATGATAACTTGTCTGGAGTCTGATTTTTTCATGGTGGGTGTTTGTTTCGATGAGGTTTTCATTTCGGTATTGTGGATGTTGTCCTTATCTTAGGTGTCGTCATGTGGTGTGTTGGGCGGGAGGTCGGTTCTTCCTTGATTTATGCATGTTTCGCCCAGTTTCTCAATGTGCTAGTGTTTAGAGTCATTGTTGTCTATTGCATGTTCTGCGTGCATGGGGCTCATCGTCATATGTGTTGTTCAACTATTGTCGTCATTGAGTTACTGCCTAAAAAAAAAAAAAATGCACTTTTCGCTTCGCTGGGAGTTGTAACGATTGGGGTTGTTACACTTATGGATAGAAAATGCATATGAGAATACCTTTATTTTCCCATAATTATTCCAACATGAGGAAATGCATGAATAACATATGGGGCATTCAAAATCCAGTAGGGGCTAGAGTGTAGAGCTTTCAAGAAATATCAGAGGTGGGGACAACCCATTTCCAATATGTATTTAAGGGTCTAGAATTAGTCAACATTGCAAACATAGCGACAATTTTCTTGTTTTTTCCAAGGTTTATGGAAGGAATCCAAAATAAATAGTTAATGGACATTTGTGACAAAGGAGAATTTAAAGGACAATGTATAATCTTTTCGATGAGAGAAAATACCTAGTCCTAGTCATTGGACTATACGGTTTTATATTATATGGGTCTATATGAGCTCATTGAAGAGGATGTGCTAGCCATTCCAAATTAATCTAGGAGCTCTGGAAGAGTCTTAGGTGCATTTGAAATTCTACCTTTCTATGTTTGATCCCTAAAAAATATGATGCATGCATTTTTTAATATTTCAAGCCAATATCATTATGCAATTATATTTATAAAAACATATCAAAAGTAACTAGAAGGAGGATAAATCATAATCTATCCAAAGCAATTTCTTTTGAATAGTTTGGCTTCTTGAATGGGAGACAAATTCATTATATTGTGGGGGTTGGCATAATAATCTTTCCATTGTACCAAGACAAAGAAAATGTAAGCCTTTGTTATAAAGTTAGATCTATCAAAGATGGCATACAGTAGGGTTTCATGGTTATATTTAATATCATTGCTCATACATGTTGGTTTCAATATTCCAGTGGTTATTTGGGTCAAATTATGTTTAAATTCAATATCATTCTCTATTCTAATTAATGGGTCCACTACTTTCTTCAATCCCTCCAGAAGAACAAGATTGAGAACTTCAATCCTTCTTTCTTCAATACCATCAATTCAAGGCTAGGAATGACCAGGCCCACATCAAGTGAAGGAATAAAATTAAGAAGGTACATGTGTTGTCCCATTCAATGTCAACAACAACGCATCCATTCACTAGGAACACTAAAACTCGACAAATCGATGACTCCACTAAATTAGGGTTTATGGTTTACATGATGAATTGATGATGGAAGAAAGTGGGTGTGAGTCAAATTTGAGTTCAGAAACCCTCCCATATTGTTAAGGCATGTGAATAGTCTAACCATGTCAAATTTCAATGCATACATAAACAGTTTGAAAAAATTTCAATGTTGGCCCCATTCACAAGTCATTGTTGCCCGTGTCCAGTCCTAGTACAACTTCCTTGTAAAATTTGAATAAAATATTTGGAGAATGATAATTTTGAAGGTGCTAGGCCTCTTCCTACACACCATGGCCAGATCACCTCTCATTGACAGTCTGTGTATTGATCCATTTTAGTTTTGGGTTGTTTGTATTTTCAATTGCACGCACCTTTCAATCTAGTCAAAGTTCAATTAATGTCTCTTGTTAATGTAGGGTTATAAAGCCTCATTCCAATGCCCATATGCCTCCAAAATTGTGATCTAATGATCGTTTTGTGACAAGTGTCATGAAGGGTGATGACTAAGACTAGGGGTAACTTTCAATTCAAGGCTAGGAATGACCAGGCCCACATCAAGTGAAGGAAGAAAATTAAGAAGGTACATGTGTTGTCCCATTCCATGTCAACAACAACGCATCCATTCATTGGGATGACATACCTACATCATTGGTATGATTAGGCTCAGTCACGTAGATCTCCTCTTGGTTTCGAGAATAGTTCATTCTCTACTAAACAGGGGCAACCATCTGAAGGTGCAATCTCTAATTGTGCCCCCCCCCCTCACATCGCTCTCAATTTCCCCATAGTACCTAACCTAAAATTATAAATAACATGTATAATATACTATATTATACAAAATAAAAACATACAAAGATCATATAAACGATATAAACACATACCTCTTCTTTTCAACAATTAAATATCAGTCATCTTCTTCTTCATCTAGCTCAACATTTGTATCAGGATCTGGTTAAGAATTGATATTGGTGAAAGGCTCATTCATATCAACATCATCATCAACGTCATTTTCGTTAGTATAGTTATCGATATCGTCAATGAGATCATCATCTCCTACATTTGGATGATCAAATTCTTCAACTTCTTCGTCTAACGCATTGACTACATGAGCCACCTGCTCCTGATCTGCATAATCATGATCTTCTTCCTCGTTATTATCTTCATCCTCGGCTACATGATTATACTTTATTGGTCTTCCTCTTGGATCATATCTAACAATGTATGACCAACCTGCTTTACCAGGTACCTCTGAGTAAAATACTTGCTCACATTGACTTGGAAGAACATAAGGCTC
>ML812243.1:173346-185286 GCA_009831015.1 Picea engelmannii
CTAAGATTTAGGTTTGGGATCACAAACCTAGTGGTTTGGTCTTCAAATACATAAAAACATCCATTTTTATGAATTCCTCTCCATATCTTTGCTTTTGATGTTATTTTTCTATAGGCTACACAATTCAGTTATTGACAAAACTATAGACATAGATAGAGTTGGTTGTGCAGATTCCATATATACAATTTGTTTTTTTAATTAATAATGTTTACTATTTTTAATCTATTTTTGTCTTGACATATATCAAAATCCTATAATACATGTCTCTCTTATTTCTTCTATAACTTTTTGTCGGCTTAACCATTTCTTTAATGCGTTGTATGTGGCACTAGAGGAGACTGATATCTACGATCTCAAAAAAAACAAATTGTTTTGATCATGTTAAGACCCTCTTATTATGCATGAACAAAAGACATTGTAATTTCAGGGATATGTTGACTTTGATAATTTTAAAAATATATAAATTAATATTATAAATTTCCAAAAATTACAATGCACAAGAGCAATGGGTTCTCTACAAGTATACAAGTTTTTGGAACAAAATTCCATCATTAAGGTACTCAACACCTACACAAACAAAAGCATATACATTATATTTTGTTGGAAAAATAAGATACCATTGTTAGAAAAAATCAAATGTGACATAGTTATTCACAATTTCTATGAATAAAAGTTGTATATTCGGAAAGCTTATTCAATTTCCTATGTTTCATCTTCTTACACCATATTCAAATTCATTGTAAAATTACCTTGAATAATCCTTCCAAGTTAACAAATTATTGTTTTTCATATTTGCATTGCCACTAACACATCATGAGAGACCATCATTAACTTGCACTCACCATCCACTATAATTATAAAGAAAAACAAGAGGTTATCACATTAACTCAAAAACATATACTTAAAACTTATTTTTAAATTCACAAGATTTTTAATATGCTAACTACTTTATAAACTACCCATATTTATCTTTTTCTCTCAACAAACACATGGTAACTATAATAACTTTCATTTTCTTATTATTTATATACAATGACATACTAATTATAATAATTATTTTCAATATTTTATTAGATAAAAATATCATAAGTATTTTGAAAACATATAAATAATAAACATCCAATTGCATAGCATATGTGACAAACTCTCTATATATACTCTACAATGCAATGCTTATATAAAATTATATAAGCGAAGGCGACTCCCTTAATACAAAGGTGAGAGACAAGTAAGTTCTATGAAAATATAACCATTATGTGCAAGTCATGTAACTTGTATGAAAACAGAACTATAATGTGTTTGGATCATGGCATTTGATTTTTCCCAGGAACATTGTAAGTCATTTTCCTTCAGTGACAAAAGGAAGGTAACAGTGCATTGTAAGTCATTTTCCTCCATAGACAAAAGGAATGGAACAGTGCATGTTTTTTATTATTTTTGTGAAACATTTGTTTCATGTGTGTTGTTATTATGCACTTTTCTTTTTATTTTGTAATATGAAAGATAATTTTTAAATATTTTTTTTCATTACAAATAATAAGCATTACATAAAATAGTATTAATAATTTGGATAGATGGAATTGCAAATATATATTATTAATAATAAAAAATTGTATCACAGTAGGGGTATTGGTGAGTGTCGAATATGTTTTCACATTAAAAATAATAATTTCAATTATAAAAATTTACAATTTCATGAAAGATTTTAAGGCCAAATTTCATTGATGATAAATCCAAAAAAATCAAGATTGTAGAATGTTTAACTTTTGTCACTAATAATTATATAAATTGAGATATATATTATTAATTTGAGTAGCCCAACTAGATATACACCGGTTCACGCCATTAGTTTTGAAAGGTGAAAAATGACACCTATTGTCGTATATCAACCACTTTTACTTGTGTTATTGTGCTAGTTGATGAGTGACATGCATGTGGAGGATTTGTAGATTTGTGAATTAAAATATCAATATAATTAATAATGAAATATCTATGAAATGGTTGACTAGGGATAACCACTTTGACCATGTTGACCATGGCTGTCCACAATTGACCATGTTTGACCATATCAAAATAATTAATAATGAAATATCTATGATATGGTTGACCATGGATGACCACTTTAAACTACGATTTTCCATGGTTGAGTATGGTTGACCATGTTTGATTATGTTTCACCATACTTGACTTTTCTTAGCCATGGTTGATTATGTGTGACTATTTGACTATGATTGACTTCGGTAAACCAAGGTCTACTAAGGTTGAATGACCATGGTTGACTATAGAAGACAATGCTAAACTATTATTTTCGATAGTTGAATTTGGTTTAACACGTTTGACTATGGTTGACCATGGGTGAACATGTTGACTATAGATGACCATGTTGATTGTGGTTGACTATGGATGACATGGTTGTATACAGTTGAACATGGTAGAGCACAATTGACCATGGTTAACTTTGGTTGACCTTTGTTGACTTTGGTTACTTTGGTTGACTACGACTGAGAATGTTTGAAGATGAACATGACCGTGACCTTGGTTGACCATGGTTGACTATGGTTGATCATGGTTGACCATGACCATGACCATGACCATAACCAAAACCATGGTTAACTATGGTTAAACTTGGTCAATCATGGCCATGACCATGGTTGACTATGGTTGACCATGACCATGGTTGATTATGGTTGACCATGGTTAACTATGATTGACCATGGTGTGACCTTAGTTGACTATGGTTGACCACGTCAATTATTTTTAACCATGGTTTACTATGGTAATGTTGCATGTGATGTTCATCATTGTTGACTTATGTCAAATTACTACATTGTCAATGGTTTTGTCGAAATGTGATGTCCATCAATAGTTATCACATTGTGAAATTCCTCAAGGGTTATGTAGGCTTGTGATGTTCCCAAATGATTATGTCTTATTGCAACGTTCATCACATTAGGGTAAATTTGAGGTCTAAAATGGGCCTCATAAGGAAAATAATAAAATATTAGTTATAATAATAAAACAAGAGATGAATTTTCAAAGGAAAATAAAGAAAACTATTTTTTTAATCATATTTTTTACTTATCTCCTAATAGGTTTACTCAAATTTAAAGTGTAATCATTTTTACTTATCTCCTTGTAGGTTTACTAAAATTCTCCATCCAACAAGTGCTTAGACTTGAAATTTGAGAAAACCTATAAGGAGATAAGTCAAAAATATGATTCAAAAAAGTAATTTTTTTCTTTTCCTTCCAAAAATATTTACCCATATGGTTGACATCATCATCTCGAATCCTATTATCTATTTTAAAGTTGATTTTTATAGTACTTTTTTTGTTTTGAGGCTCATTTTTACCTCAAAAATCCCCTTAATGATGGTTACATCACATTGCCACATTCATATTCATTATTTTATGTTGAATTATTTTGTTCCTCAATGGTTACATTGCAATATTCATCATCTTTATGTTATGTCAAATTGCTTCATTCCTCAATTGTTACGTCAAATTGTGACATTCATTAAGAGTTATGTCACTTTCCAAGGTTCCTTAAGGGTTATTTTTCAATGCAATGTTCTTAAATGGCTATGATGCATTATGATATTCATCTTGGTCAAATTATATGGAATTTCCATGTTCCTCAATAATTATGTCACATAACGAAATTCATTATGGGTCATGTCACATTTTTTACATTTCTAAATGGTTATGTCGTATTACCACATTCATCTTGGCAGACTTATGTTGAATTGTAGTGTTTTTTAAGCGTTACATAACTCCATGATTATGTAGAATTGTGACATTTATATTGGTTGGATTATGTCAAATTGTTGTGTTAATCAATGGTAATTATGTCGCAAAGTCATATTATTGAAGGGTCAGGGTAGATTGTGGCATTTCTCAATGGTTGTTTCATATAGCAATGTTTATCATGATTGACTTATATAAACCATGTTTTCCTTTAGTTGGACATGGTTGATTATGGTTGACTTTCATCACATTGTGATGTTCGTCAAGGGTTATGTTAAATTGTGACGTTGATTTTTATTCGTCATATTGTGACATAGGGTTATGTTCACCACATTGTGATGTTGGCTTTTGTTCTCCAAATTGCGGCATTGGATTATGTTTGTCACATTGTGGCGTTTAGTTGTGAGCGTCACATTTATATGTTCATGTAAGGGTATGTTAGATTTTGTCACATTGCAATGTTACGTCACATGGCAATATTCATTTATGGTTTTGTTAAATAGAAAATTTCTTTAAGGGTTATGTTTAAGTAATATGTTCTTGAATGGTCATGATGCATTCTCATTTTAATCTTGGTTAGCTTATAATGAAATGGTATGTTCCTTAATGGTTATGTCTCATTGCAGCATACATGAAGGGTTGGGTTATTTTGCAAGGCCAATATCAACATAACCATGGGTGGCGTGGGTAGACTATGGTTTCTCTTAATTGAATATGGTTGACCATGGGTGCCCATCTCATTATGGTGGACCAAGGTTGACTAAGGTTGAGTATAGTTATGTTACATTGCAACATTAATGTTGGTTGACTTATGTCGAATTGCTATGTTCTAGGTTTTGTCGCATTGCAACGTTTTAAAAGGGTTTGGTTTGTTTGTGACATTCCTATTAGTTATGTTGCATTAGAAACTTCATATTTTTTACTAATGTCAAAATATACATTCGTCAATGGTTTTTTCGCATTGCAATGTTCATCAATAGGGTTATATTGTGACATGAAGAAGTTGACTTAAAGAATATGTCATATTGTGACATTTCTAAGAAATTATATGGTTTAATTCAATGTTAATGTTATCACAAAAAGAGAGACTTCAATACTAATTTTTCAAGAGGTTTATTGTAAAATAATGTTATATAATGGCAATTTAAAAGTTTAAAATTGATTTTCATTAACTTAATATTAGTTGAGACATGTAAAGAGTAATATATGTTATGTTTTAAGTTGGTATTGTAGTTTACTTTGAACAGTATGTCACATGGCCACATTTGGAGAGTAATATTTAGGAGGTTGACATCAATATCTGTGACATCCAAGAGGTTGACATCAAATTAAAGAGTAAAAATCCAAGAGGTTCTATTTGAGATTCATAAATGAAGTTGTTAACTTTAATTTTATTCCATATCGTGACATTTTAAAAGTAATAATATGGTGAACTTGAATGCAATGACATATATCGACATTTAAAAAGTAATAAAGATTTTGTTTGGTGTAGAAATTTGAATAATATGTGACATTGCAACACAAGGACAATAATAATTGAAGAAATAGACATCTATAAGATGTGACATTATGAAAAAATAATAATAATACAGTTGTCTTTAATGAAATGTAACATTGAGAAAGTGAATAGTAATAATCTAAAAAGTTATGTTAAGGAATATATAAAGTATGAAAAGTACCAATAATAATATTTCAATGAATAGTAAAAAAAATACTAATACAAATGATTTGATTTGTTTTCTTCTTTTATCTCCATAACACATAACATAGTAGGAAGGGAATATAATCTATAGTTGACATGTATAAAAGAAAAAGGAATCTCATTTCAAAATATTGTGAAATATTTTAAAAGTAATAAGATGATTAACTTGAATGGAATAACACATATGACCATTTCAAGAATAATAAAGGTTATATTTGGTGTAGACAATTGAATAATCTATGATATTGCAACATATGGATAGTAATTATTGAAGATATAGACATGTGTGTGTGTGTGTGTGTGTGTGTGTTTAATGAAATGTAGCATTGAGAAAGTGAACATTAATAATTTAAAATGATTTGTTAAAGAATATATAAAGTATGAAAAGTACTAATAATAATATTTCAATCGATAGTATAGAAAATATCAATACAAGTGATTCCATAACACATCACATAGTAGGAAGGGGATATGATCTATAGTTGACATGTATAAAAGAAAAGGTATTTCATTTCAAAAATATTTAGGTTTTAACTTGATCAAATGTAGTTTCCAGATGCCTAAAAGTCCCTTATATGGTAAAGAGAACAAAACCTATTCTAAAGTGCAACTAGATTGGTGACATGCACAGAACACCAATTAACATCAACTCTTTTTGAATGAAAACTTTGCCTCTGAATCCATTCTCTTCTAAGCTTTGTACCTACCTCCCTTTCACAAATATGTTGAAATCATTGCATGATTACCTTCATCTTAGATAAAAACTGAAAGGTTTCATAAAAAAGGTGGAATGAAGATCCATTTCGGATAGTGATCTTATTTTGCATGGAATTAAGAAATTATTTTTTCTACGTGATTTCATGCAAAGAAAAAATCAACTTTGAAACATCTATGTTGTCCATAACTATGGGTCAATAAAAACATAAATAAAGAAAATGATATAGTATGGACCAGAAAAACATCATTTAGACAAGAAAAACAAAAAAATAATGTATTCCCACAAAGTATGAGTCAAACTATCAATAGAAATTCGATATGAAAACAATATTTTTTCTTCCTCTCTTATAAAATATGTAGCAAGACAAATTTAATGAACTCTTAAAACATAGGATTTTTTTTTTCTTAAAATTGATTGTTTTAAAGTGTGTTAAATTTACATGAAGAAGAAAACATGCATCTGGAGCTACTTTCCCCTATGTTTTTTTTGTTTGTTAGTTTTTTCATGACCTATGGGACTAGCTTATGGCTAAGAAACCACGACTCAGGGGCACCAAATCCTTCAAAATCACCCGGGGATCGCACCCGACTTGAGCCACACCAACCCTTAACATGGATGGATTTTTGTCCCTGCAGGTTTCGAACCAGTGAATTTTAACATCACGGAGTGCCTTAACAACACACTACATCACCGACTATCCTGCACCTCGGGGACCTATTTTCCCCTATGTTTATAGAAGCAAAGAACAATAATTTTTTAACTTTATAAAATTCTCCTAACTTTAAACAACGAAGTTTAAAAGTAATTTTGAAACTAAATTTAAAAGTAATTTTAGATTGTTTTATAGACAATAGAATATACTATGTATTTATGACATTCTATGTGTATTAATATATACTATGTATTTATGACATGTTATGTGTATTAATATATGATAGTTTAAATGTAAATGATTAGTAGTAAACAAAGATATAATTATCTATTTCTTTAAAATAGATATTACAAAATAGAAGTTGTGTTTTTGTTTTTTTTTCAAATGGTAAAATGTATATGGAAGATATACAAGATATTACCAAATTGATAAAAAGATTAATATAAAAATTGTAATTTCAAAAGACAATAAAATGAAAAAAACATAGGCACTATATGAAAAGGTAAAGTATTTAAATGGAATGTTACAATGATAAAGACTATAATCATTTCTCTTCTTTCTTCCTCAAGATTGTAACATAAACACTATTTTTCATCTTGGCATAATGCTAAAAAAGAAAAATTATATGGAATGTTACAATGATAAAGACTATAATCATTTCTCTTGTTTCTTTTTTAAGATTGTAACATAAGCACTATTTTTCATCTTGAAATAATGCTTAAAAAAAAAATGGGAAAATGAACAAATTATCTACTCTCAATATGAAAATAAAAATCAACCATACCACTCTTTAAGTAAAGGTCAACCCCTCTCACTCTTTGTTGCCAATATCAATGGTTGCATACTCTAAAGTTAAAAGAAAGTAAAAAATATTAGAAAAAACAAATTATATATATATATATATATATATATATATATATATAAAATGAAGCTAATGTAATATGTTCTTTGTATAATAAACAAATTAAACAAATATGTCTTTTGTATATTAAATAAAATAATTCAAGTAAAATAATGTGTTTTGTTTATTAAATGAATTTAAAAATTTATGAAGAGTAGATTTAATGGTTAAAAACATGTCTTTCCTTTCAATTTTATGAGTTCAAATCCAGAGGAGGTAGGGTATGTACATCTTCATAGAATTTAGTAAACAAATCTTGCGTGAAATGAGTTTGGTATCCCACAAACAAGGGTGTCTCATACACCAATTTGATGTCTAACCCTTAAAATTAGATTATTATTATTATAATTGTTGTTGTTGTTGTTGTTGTTGTTGTTGTTGTTGTTGTTGTTGTTGTTGTTGTTGTTGTTGTTGTTGTTGTTATACACCGAATTAATACAATGCATTGCATATCATATCACAATGTTCTTCGAAATCTATATGTAAAATCTGGTAGTATTCTTAACCATCTATTCTTCTAAACACCAACTTTTTTTCCTTTCACCTATCTCAACCTATTTTATTTGTTGGAAAACGTAAAAAGATCAGAAGAAAACATAAACAAATGCATAAACATATCAATATCGAAATGAAGCATATATTGGTATATTATTTCATTTAATATTTGCATATGTGAATATACAAATTAATGCAATACAATGCATATATTAAACGAATTAATGTATATATTAAACGAAATAAATGAAGCATATATTAAATGAATTATAATGCAATGCATGAGTGGGTCTAAAGGTTAATAACATGGGTTTCTTCTTAAAAGGTCATAAGTTTGTATCCATAGGGGGTTAGGGTATGTATACCTTTGTAGCCTTTAGAAGTCAAATCGTTGCATGGAGGGGGTCCCTTGTCCCACAAACACGAGGGTCTCGTACTTATTATATCCTATCACAATGTGTTTGGAAGAATAAAATGAAAGTATAAACATATCACAAAGAAGCATTAACAAAAGCATAAATAAATTGAAAAGAAACATATTTTGGTATTAAAACAAATCAAGTTTATCTAATTTTCTTGTCAAATGTTTTGTTCGATGTTGTGGTTTTTTTCAAAAACATTTTTCTCACTCCAATGTCCTCCTTGATGGTACATTCGTAACATCCTCGTTATAATCCTTATTTTAATTAATGCTTAATGTAGATATAATCTATGGTTGTGGCCAAGCAATGTATATGCAAATTGTATTTTTTATTTCTGAATTTTAATAATAATATGTGATGTCAGTTGTTGGGGGATATGGAGAGAGATGGGGGTTGAATTAATCCACAAGAGAGGGGGATGTCTAGGAGTTTCTAAGATAGGGGTCCAAAGGGGGGGATCACCCATGTCTATTAATTCAGTCGACTTCCTAAATTTTCTATTGGTATATGAACCTTTTATTTTGTCGTTGATGTGGCTTGAGATATATATGATTATGTGGTTCGAGCAAAACGACCTCCCATATGGAAAGAAGTGTTACTATCATTCATTAGTTGCATGTTACACATGTCATCCAAACATGGAAATCACAACAATATGAAACACAATGACACCTACCCGCCTGCATAAGAAATAGGCCCGTGAAAGTATGGGAGATATGGTAACAAGTGATATAAAATGTGATAGAAGGAAATGTAAATAAAGTAATTAGTGTTAATGATGAACAGTGATGAATAATGACCAACTTTTGAAATGCAAGGAAGTTATTGTGTTAAATATGAGCCTTTCATATAGGAGGTTCGACTATTAGGGTTTTGTTAGGGCTCAATTAGGGTTCATCCTCATGCCAAAGACTAGTGTGGGGGGGAGCGTCCCTCTGCCTTCATTATCATTGCCTCCTCCTGACATCGAGGCCTTCCAGTCCTTAATCTCATCCCTCAAAAAATCAACGAAGCAACCACCATCGCGATTCGTCAAGAATCTAGATGATATTCCAAAGGTTCATGTCCAGTCGCCCTCATATCATCCGTTTGTGATACGTCTGGATGAAAATGGCCTCATAGGCTAGCTCACATGTCTTTGGTCATCCCCCAGATCAATGAATCAATGGATGGAGCTAAACTAGAAAAACAAATATTCAGGGCCACTTGTACTTAGTATTATGCGACAAAGGTTTTTTCGATTTTCTATTTGAAAATAGTGAAGATAGGGATCTGATATTTAGAAATGGGCCTTACTTTATGGGAGCAAGGGGCATGCATCTGAATAAGTGGACTCTTGATTTCATTCCAGAAAATGATATCCCTTCCATGGTTCCAGTATGGATCAGATTTCCTTTCATTCTTCTTCATTCTTGGAATGATGAAATGATCAAGAGTATCAAAAACACCCCGGGAAAATACATTGACCGAGCAAAACCATGAGATGGATTGCAAGCTTGTGCCAGATTATGTGTCAAACTAGATCTAGAAAAAGGATTACCTGAAGCCATCCAATTAACTTTGTATAACTGGTATTACCTTCAACAAGTGGATTACGGTCAAATTCCTTTCAAGTGCAAAGCTTGTCACGAATATGGACTTTTCGCCAAAAGTTTCCCTAAAAATATGCCAGATCATCCTTCTGATCTGAAACAAGGACAATGGAAACAACCCAAAAGGAAAAAGGCCACCGACAAAGCATAAGCTCAACCTCAAGGTCTAGCCCAATACAGAAGTTCATCCCCACCAATCAATCCAAACATGAGCTCCACTCAAAAAGGGGAATCAAGTCAAAATCATTTTGCAAATATAGTAATAGTAGAAGAATCTCAAGAGGAAACAGGGGAAATTCAAAATGATCACGAGGAACCAGATAAAATCATCCCAGATCAAGAGAATATTGAAATTCTAGAACAAGTTATAGATAATTCCAAAGCAGGGGAGGCCTCCCCATCCAACAATCCTAGAGCAGAGGAGGATCGACAAGAAGAAGTCTCAGGAGAAGATTCAAAATTGGAAATCTCACAACCGATTATTATAAGAAAAGTAGGTAGAAAATCCAACAGAAATCACAGGGAAAAAGAAGCAGATCGAGAAAAGGAACTAGGTTTACAGCCCACCCTAGAAGAGATCCTCAAAAAGGATGAGAAAAATGTCAAATCGCATGCCCCTGAAGCTAAAGGCCCATCCTAGCCCTCTAAAGTGGTGGCTACAAAATCAACTAGTAAATAATAAAAGTTGTCTCTTGGAATTGCAGAGGAATGGGCAGCAAAGAAAAAAATGAGGACTTGGGAAAACTAATACACTCAGAAAAGCCTTCAATTATTTTGATCCAGGAGACCAAGCTAAGGGACACCGAGATTCTTCTGGAAATGAAAAAAAGTTGGAAAAAAAAGTAAAGGCTCAAATATAAGTGCAAGAGGTGCCTCAGGAGGACTCCGCACTTCATGGAACTTAGAGTTATTTATTCTAGATGAAATATTTCAAGCAAAAAACTATATTATGGACAAACTAATCCACCTTTCTTCAGGTAAGATCTATCACATTGTTAATATTTATATGCCAAATAATTATCGGAAAAGGGTATAATGTTGTATCTCTCTTTTAAGCTTAGCTTCAACAGATCCCCTCCCAAATCTAATTCTAGTAGGAGAATTCAATATCACATGGAATATTAATGAAAAAAGAGGGGGCACCATTGTAAGAGATCAATTCCATGAGAATATAGATGACCTTGTTTCAGCTCTGGATTTATTTGATGTTCCCCCTTAAAAAGGGGTCTTCACTTGGAATAATAGAAGAGTTGGTCCAAGTTTTATTGCTGCAAGGCTGGACCATTTTTTGATAAACATCTCCTTCCTTCTCTTTGATTCCTTTTCTTCCAAAATCATCCCCTAGGCTGGCTCAGATCACCGTCCCATCTCCCTCCTCTTTGAAAAGGCCTCTAACCGGGGCCCTTCTCCCTTTTGCTTCAATCCTATCTGGTCTAATAAAGTAAACTTCCTCCCTCTGGTCACCAAAACCTGGAATCAATGGTGTTGGATCATGTTGTCATTGATGCCAATGGTTTGATTGATTGATGTCATTTATTTATGTCAAGTGATTGATTGATGTCAAAGGATTGATTGATTGATGATTAATGTAATATAATATGTATTGTCCTTGATGAGAATGCATAGATGAAGATGGATCAATGAGTTGTCATTGATACATGATGAAGATGGATCGATGTGGTTCCATTGGTATATGATGCATTGTTGGAAAA
>ML812243.1:191340-205653 GCA_009831015.1 Picea engelmannii
TCCCCCCCCCCCTCTCAGTTGTCCAACAATTGGTATCAGAGTCGGCCCCTTTTATCTAAGGGTAGATCCTAGAGCTTAACCATGTCAATCCATGAAGGAACTTAAACCAATAAGGCCCCTCTATTCAATGGAACAAACTTTGCCTTCTGGAAAGTTAGAATGAGAACCTACATAATGGCTTTGGGTGCAGATGTTTGGGATGTGGAAAATATTGGTTATGTAAAGCCAGTTGTACTAGCTAATAAGGATGACAAGCTAGAATTCAGCTTCAACACTAAGGCTATGAATGCTATCTTTAGTGGGCTTTCAGAAGAATAAATTGTAAAATTTATGCACGTAGAAACTACCAAAGAAATGTGGGACAAACTCATTAGCAGTTATGAAGGTAATGAGAAGGTAAAGTATGCCAAGATTCAAACCTACAGAGTATAGTTTGAACAGTTGAAGATGAAAGAGGATGAAACTGTTGGAAAGTAATTTCTGAGAGTTGAAGAACTAGTAAATGCAATGAAAGCACTTGGTGAAAAAATTGAGGAAGCTTCTTTAGTTCAAAAAATTTTGAGATCTCTACAAGATAGGTTCAACCCGAAGGTCTTTGCTATAGAAGAACTTAATGATCTAAAAGCCTTGGATTTTGATCAACTTCTAGGAACATTGACTACATATGAAATGAGAATAGTTAAAGATAAACCCACCTCCAGAGAAGCATCATTTAAGGTAGACAAGAATGAGGATTCTAAGCCTGATGAAATTGAAGCAAATTTTGTGAGAAGACTGAAGAAGGGATCAGGAAAATAAAAAGGTAAACTGCCTTTCAAATGCTTCAACTGTGGTAAGATAGGTCATTTTGCAAATGAATGTCCTTGCAAAAGAAAGGATCAGACATATGACGATGAGGAGAAGCACAAACATAGAACTTTCTTTAAAGAGAATAATTTTAAGAAGAAAAGTTTTGGTGTAAACAATGATGATGATCCTTCAGATAATCAAGACAATGACTCCTCTATTGAAGATAAACTAAATAAATTCATACTTATGGCCAAAGAGGATTATGATAATAAAATCACAGGAAGTGATTCTAATGAAGAAGAAGCTATGGTTGACCTGGAAGGAGAACTGATCAGTGCACTAGAAGATCTTGACAAACTCAGAATTAACACGAGAAAGCAAAAACAATTGCTGATACAGTTCAAGAAAGGCAGTAAAGAACCTTACGAATACTTTTCCCTGCTAAAAGTGGAATTAAAAGAGGCAAAGAAAATTGAAGACATTCTGAAACAACAGTTATCAGAAAAGAAGGCAAGATGTGAAGCTCTGGAGGAAGAAGTAGTGAAAACTAGGAAAGAGATGGAGAAGTTTCAAGCCTTGTATCATCAGAATATGTCAAGTATCAAAGCCTCAAAATAATTGGCCACCATTCTGAATCATCAAAGAAACCCAAAGCCAAAAACAGGTCTGGGTTATGAAGAGGGATCAAGTAGTGATCAGCCAAGCAACAAAGATCCCATCAAGTTTGTCAAATATACCATCTATGACAACAAAAAACCTGCAGAAACAAAAGAAGATAATCAGCGACCCTGGAGGAGTAACGAAAGAGGTACCAAAACTGAAACTATAGATCAAAGAAACAGTGTACTCTCTTTTCAAAGAAATCATCAGCATGGAAGAAATCGACCTTCTCAAAGAAGACAACCATTTTCTAGGTACCAAGGTTTTTTCTATGGATATTGTTTTTTTTGTTCTAACTTTGGTCATAAAGTTGTAAACTGTTCTTTAAAATTGAGATTTGAGCAATCAAGACATTCAAGGTATAGATATCTTCCACAACAAAGAATGAGACAGCCAAGTAACAAACCATCACAGACTGCAAATCACTTGATGGATGGGAAAAGGACACAGGTTAAGCATAACAATCGTTATGATCCCTTATTCAACGAACCAGAATGTTACATCTGTCATAATTATGGACATAAAGCTATTGACTATCGCTTAAATAACTATGAACCATATTTGAATCCCTCTGCTAAAAATGTCAAGGGTTGGAAGACGAAAGAAAGTGACAAGTGTGGATTGTGTTGTCAGCTCAAGTACAAAAGAACCCTTGGTATATAGATAGTGGATGCTCCAAACATATGACGGGAGACAAAGGTAAGTTTATATCTCTAAGTGAAAGTAAATCAGGAAACGTAACCTTTGGAAATGATGCTCCAGGTAAAATCAAGGGTAAAGGGATGGTGAGTTTAAGTAATGGAAAAGGAAAATCCCAAGATGTTCTGCTTGTAGATGGGCTGAAACATAATCTGCTTAGTGTAAGTCAAATGTGTGACAGAGGATGTGAAGTGGTGTTCACTTCCAAGGACTACAAGATAAAGTCTATAAACTCAGGACAAGTGGTGGCTAAAGGCATAAGGACAGAAAATAATGTATATGTGCTTAAATAAGATAGAGAAGAGTGTCATCTATGAAAACATGATGAGAGCTGGTTATGGCATAGGAGACTTGGACATCTAAACTTTGATCATTTAATCAAGCTCAAAAATCTTGAGGCAGTAAAAGATCTTCCAAGAATATCAAAGCCACAAGATTTTGTGTGTAAACCCTGCCAAGTAATAAAGCTAACCAGGACACAGTTTAAATCCAAGACCTCTACTTCAACAGAGAAACCACTCCAATTAGTTCATATGGATTTATGTGGACCATCAAGACAAGAAGGCACAAGGAAGGAAAATTGCTTCATGCTAATCGTTGATGATTACTCCCAACTCACTTGGGTTGCTTTTCTCAAAGAAAAATCTGAAGCATTTGAGAAATTTAAAATATTTAAGGCTTTAACAGAAAATCAAACAGGCAACAGATTAAAGGTTGTAAGATCGGACAGAGGAGGATAATTTATGTCAAGTGATTTCAAGGAATTTTGTGATAAACATGGGATCAAGAGAGAATACACTATCCCAGGAACTCCACATCAAAATGGAGTAGTTGAAAGGAAAAACAGAATAGTTCAACAAATGGCCAGGTCAATGATGAATGAGAAGAATATTGGTCAAACCTACTAGGTAGAAGAAATACACACAGCAGTCCATGTTCTTAACAAAGCCCACTTCAGACTGCACAGTGAAAAAACGCCCTATGAACTGTGGTATGGAAGACCTGCTTCAATAAAACACTTCAAAGTCTTTGGGAGTAAGTGCTACATAAAGAATAATAATGAAAACCTTGGAAAATATGATGACAGGGATGATGAAGGAATATTCTTAGGATATGCTACCAATAGTAAAGGATATATATGCTTTAATAAAAGATTGCACAAATTAGTTGATTGCATTGATTTAAAGGTTGATGAAGGAGTCCCAGTAACAGAGGTGAGCAATATTGAGTCTGCTTCAGAGGACACAGGTAAAGCTGAAGATGAACAGGTCCAAGAATCAGAAAAAGAAGACTTTGAATCAGATGAAGATACAAATACTCAGGCAGATTCAAACCAGCAGACAACATAAAATCCTTCCTCCAAAATTACTCAAAAGAATCATCCTGCAAGTCAGATAATTGGTGAGAAAGACAGAGGTGTACAAACCAGGAGAAGGATAATCAAAGACACCGAGAAATCACATATAGCCTTCATATCCATGGTGGAACCCAAGAACTTTAATGAATCTAGTGAAGACGTAAATTGGTTAAAATCAATGAATGAGGAACTGGACCAAATTGAAAAGAATGACACTTGGGAACTCGTTCCTAGACCAAGAGATAAAAATGTCATGGGCTCCAAATGGATATTTAAGAATAATTTGAATGAGAAGGAACAACGCAATATTGGTCTGTAAAGGCTATGCTCAAATAGAAGGACTTGATTTTGATGAAACATTTGCGCCTGTAGCAAGGTTAGAAGCTATCAGAATATTTCTTTCCTATGCTTGTCATAAAAGGTTTAAAGTCTATCAAATGGATGTCAAGTCAGCTTTTCTAAATGGAGATTTAAACAAAGAAGTCTATATGGAACAGCCAGAGGGTTTTGAACTGTCTGATAACCCTAACTTTGTATGCAAGATGAAGAAAGCTTTATATGGGTTAAAACAAGCCCCTCGTGCCTAGTATCACATACTGGATACGTATCTCCAAGACAAAGGGTTCAAGAGAGGAATAGTTGACAGCAATCTATATATCAAAATAGAGGGTAATTATTTACTCATCGTGTTGGTCTATGTAGATGACATCATCTTCGGATGTAATAAGGATTCATTGGTACAATGGTTTGCTTCTGCCATGGAGTCTGAGTTTGAAATGTCTATGATAGGTGAACTGTCATTTTTTCTTGGTCTGCAAATTACTTAGAGGTCTGAAGGAATGTTCATTTCTCAATAAAAATATCTAAAAGAAATGTTGAAAAGGTTTCAAATGGAAGATTCTAAACCTGTGGGCACACCTATGGTTACTAGATGCAAATTAAGTAAGGATGATGACTCACCTAATGTTGATCAAAGTTCATATAGGTCAATGATAGGCAGCCTGTTGTACATCACAGCATATCGTCCAGACATAATGCATGTTGTTGGAATGGTGGGAAGATATCAGTCTGCACCTAAACAGAGTCATTTTCTAGCTGTCAAAAGGATATTCGGATATCTGAAAGAAACAATGAACTATGGCCTATGGTATCCTAAGAATCAAAATTTTCAATTATCAGTTTACTCAGATGTTGATTGGGCTAACTGCATGGATGAAAGGAAAAGCATGAGTGGAGGTGCATTCTTCTTAGGAGATTCTTTAGTAGCTTGGTTGAGCAAAAAGCAAGGCTCCATTTCTTTATCAACTACAGAAGCAAAATACATTGCTACTGCTACTTGTTGCACTCAGGTATTATGGATGATATAGACACTTGCAAACTTGGAGGTAAAATATACTGCACTGATCCCAATTCATTGTGATAACACAAGTGCCATAAGTGTGTCAAAGAATCTTATATTCCACTCCAAGACCAAGCATATTCCCATAAAATACCATTTTCTGAGAGATCAGGTCACCAATCAGATTGTTCAGGTTCATTACATTCCAACCACAGAACAAATTGTAGACATCTTTACTAAACCCCTAGCCAAGACACCTTTTGAATATCTTCGTCAGAAGATGGGTGTCATCCCATCTCACATCTAAAGAGAATCCATCCTGTTAGGGGGGGTTTGTGTTGGTTGAATATATGATACCTCCGAAGAATTACTGCAACAGCTCAGGGGGAGCGTGTTTTTTCTTTGACATTGATGTCAAAGGGGGAGAAGAACAACATGAATGGATGCTACGATTGGAGATCGAGGTCTAAGCAGAACAGTGCAGCCTTTCAGGGTTTCCATCGATAACAAAGGGGGAGACTGTTGGCATGTTCACAGGAACAATGCACTTGTCATTGATGGAAAGAACACACAGGAAGGAGAAGCTTGAAAGGAGAAGTGACAGTGATCGAAGGATCACCCATTCTGAATTCCTGATGGTCGTCAGATCTAAATTCATACAGAAGGAGTGCGCAGATGGAGGACAGATCTCAAGCATTAGATCTGAGCACGGGGACTGGTCGTCGTCGAATCTAGGAGAACCTGCACAATCTTTAAAGTTCAAAATGAAGCAGGCTTACAAAGTCCCGAAAGCAGGAGGACCGTCCATCTTCAAGAAGGACACATGGCGAGCGATTGGAATTTCGTTGACTGGAAAGTCAAAGGAAGGAAGTGCTCTATCCTTCCAACTCATGATATGTGAAATCACGATAAGATCTGGGCCGTCAGATATAGAGTTAATACGAAGGACTAGCAGCCGTTAGCTCCAATAGAGTTGTAAGGAGGATAAGCCCAGAAGTCATCCAACACTCCAAAGCTGTGAAGGAATCTTGGCCATCCATCGAAGACAGTCATGGATCGTAGGATATAGAGGACACGTGGCTAAAGTTCAGAATTTTGCTGACTGAAAGGTCAAAGGCACGAGGTGCTCTATCCTTCCAACTCACGAAACGTGAAATGACGAAATGATTTGAGCCGTCGGATCGAGGAAAAATCTAGACTGTCAATCCAAGAAGGACACGTGGCTAAAGATAAGCATTTCACTGACTGAAAGGTCAAAGGAACGGGGTTCCCTAACCTCTCGAACTTGCGATATGCAAAATCGTGAAATAATCCTAGTCGTTGGATCAAGGACGAATCTTGGCAGTCAAATACAGGAGGTGAATGTGGCATACCATGTGAGAAAGGACAGGTGGAAGACTACGTCAGCAATGACACGTGGCATGATTAGACACCAACAAGTGTCAAGATGATTCGGCATTTGAGGAACCTGGAAATCACAATTTTGAGTGACACATGGCATCCACACGGATCATGTCATGTCATCGATTGATGTCATTCCGGGATTTTAGTTTCAAGAGTTTTAGCATCAACACTCCCCCAAAGTCCCGAAAGCTTAAGTTCCAGGGCGAAGGATAGTCGTCCAATCACCATGGATCGTCGACCGTTGATCTTAAGAGAAAAGCACTCAAACAAATAGCCAATGGTCATATGTCATGGTCACACTAGAGAGAAGACCTAGAGAAGCTAATCTCCTTTTTGGGGTTTCAGAGATCACAACTTGGAGAGTCAAGATGCCTCATCACAGGATTCCCAAAATCATGAGTTGTGAAAGTGATTTATGGATAAGCGCTTGGTCATAGCCAGTGGTCACGAGAAGGGAAGAAGCCAGTCCAACTAAGCTCCTTTTTGGGGTTTTGGAGATCGCGACTTGGAGAGTCGAGAAGACTCATCACAGGATTCCCGAAATTGTGAGTTGTGAAAGTGCTTTATTGATAAGCACTTGGTCATAGTCGGTGATCATGAGAAGGGAAGGAGCCATTCCAGCTAAGCTCCTTTGCAGGGTTTAGTAGATCATGACTTGGAGAGTCGAGATGCCTCGCAACAGGAATTCGCGATATGCAAAATGCCGAAATTCCTTTTTTGATTAGACTATGGTCACCACCTGAGGCCACATGTGAAAGGAAAGGGCTTAGCCAGAAAGGCTAATCTCCCACTGTGAAGTTTTCCTTAGGAAGAGAGAAGGAGAAAAATGCATGAACATGTGGAGGTTCTCTTAGTAACGGCTAGGACGAAGAGTCTGGACTGCCAGAGAATTTGAGGAGTTGTAGGGTGACTACGAGGGGAGACGAAGAGTCTCGAGGCATATGCCAGTGCAATGAAGACTGATCATAGAGATGATTGACAGATGCAAGAGAGGACGAAGAGTCTGGATTACCAGTGAAGCTAAGGAATCTCAGCATAACGCCCAATGATGATGAACGTATGGGGGTAACTGCCAGAAAAGATGAAGAGTTTCCATGATGATCACCAGAGGAATCGACATGAGAAGGTGATGAAGAATGAAGAAAAGCAGAGAGATGCTTAAGGGAACAAGAGCGTAGAAAGGTGGAGTGCAAGTGAACAACCTGATGAGCAGAACCGTGACACTGTGAAGAGCATGCAGAGTCATTGCGCATGGAGGAAGAAGATGGTGCACATATAGTATAAATACGCAAAACATAGAAGACATGAGGGTTGTTGTTATGAGTGATACATGTGTGTAGAAGCATGATGTGCAAGAGTTGAAGCACAGAAGAAGAAAAGAACAAAGATGCATATATGAGAAAAGAAGAGAAATCTGAGGTGTGCATGCAGAGACAGAGAAGAAGATCAGAAAGCTCAAAAGGATGCAAGCAAGAAGACACTGATGCAAGTAGAACAGGGCAGTTTAGCATAACAGTGATGAGACTGGTAAGCCATTGATGAAAATTATATCACTATAATAAGTTTCTGTAGCAAAGATTTATATTTCAGGGTGGTTGGGAGGTGCTAGGGAGGACTGTTTTCCTCAGAGGTTCAAGTGGGTGCTTGAACACAGGGAGTTGTAGCTTCCATATGGTTGCAGCCAGAAAAACCAGGGTGGCAGGGTGGTGCAAGGGAGAACATTGGTTCTCTGTTATACAGGTTGGTGCATATGTGACTGGAAGTTGGTTCTTCCATCCAGTTGGTGCTGGAACATTTAGGGTGTTGTTGCTTCCTTCTAGTGGGTGCTAGAGAAACCAGGGAGTAGGTGCTTCCTTCTAGTAGGTGCTAGAGAAAACAGAGAGTTGGTGCTCTCCGCAAGTTGCAGCTTGCAAAACAGAGGTTGTAGCCTCACAATGAGTTGGAGCTCATAAGTATGATAATGTACAGAATGTAAAGATTACTTATCATATAAAGAAGAAGAGGTTTTTACCCTTTATGAGTTTCCTCAGGAAATATCTGTCTCTGTCTATTTCATGTGTGTGAATGATGTTGAATGTTCTATTGCTTACCTCCCTGCATTATTGTGATTGTCATGAAGTGCTCTGTAAAGAGTTTAAAATGAGAATAATTGTTTAAGCTCGGTAACAACTGATTCACCCCCCCCCCCTCTCAGTTGTCCAACATAATAAGCATTACATAAAATAGTATTAATAATTTGGATAAATGGAATTACAAATATCAATTATTAATAATATAAAATTGTATTGCAGTAGGGGTATTGGTGGGTATCAAATCATTTTTCACATTAAAAATAATAATTTCAATTATAAAAAATTACAATTTCAATAAAGATTTTAGGGCTAAATTTCATTGATGATAAATCCAAAAAAATCAAGATTGTAGAATGTTTAACTTTTGTCATTAATAATTATATAAATTGAGATATATATTATTAATTTGACTAGCACAACTAGATATACACTAGTTGACGCCATTAGTTTTGAAAGGTGAAAAATGACACCTATTGGCGTATATCAACCACTTTTACTTGTGTGATTGTGCTAGTCGATGAGTGACATGCATGTGGAGGATTAGTATATTTGTGAATTAAAATATCAATATAATTAATAATGAAATATATATGAAATGGTTGACTAGGGATGACCACGTTGACCATGTTGACCATGGTTGTCCACAATTGACCATGCTTGACCATATCAAAATAATTAATAATGAAATATCTATGATATGGTTGACCATGGATGACCACATTAAACTACGATTTGCCATGGTTGAGTATGGTTGGCCATGGTTGATTATGTGTGACTATTTGACTATGATTAACTTCAGTAGGCCAAGGTCTACTAAGGTTGAATGACCATGGTTGACTATAGAATACTATGCTAAACTATTGTTTTCCATAGTTGAAGTTGGTTGATCACGTTTGACTATGGTTGACCATGGGTGAACATGTTGACTATAGATGACCATGTTGGTTGTGGTTGACTATGGATGACATGGTTGTATATAGTTGAACATGGTAGAGCACAATTGACCATGGTTAACTTTGGTTGACCTTTGTTGACTTTGGTTACTTTGGTTGACTACGGTTGAGCATGTTTGAACATGAACATGACCATGATATTGGTTGACCATGGTTGACTATGGTTGATCATGGTTTACCATGACCATAACCAGAACCATGGTTAACTATGGTTAAACTTGGTCAATCATGACCATGACCATGGTTGACTATGGTTGACCATGACCATGGTTGATTATGGTTGACCATGGTTAACTATGATTGACCATGGTTTGACCTTAGTTGACTATGGTTGACCACGTCAATTATTTTTAACCATGGTTTACTATGGTAATGTTGCATGTGATGTTCATCATTGTTGACTTATGTCAAACTGCTACATTGTCAATGGTTTTGTTGAAATGTGATGTCCATCAATAGTTATCACATTGTGACATTCCTCAAGGGTTATGTAGGCTTGTGATGTTCCCCAATGATTATGTCCTATTGCAACGTTCATCACATTAGGGTAAATTTGAGGTCTAAAATGGGCCTCATAAGGAAAATAATAAAATATTAGTTATAATAATAAAACAAGAGATGAATTTTCAAAGGAAAATAAAGAAAACTATTTTTTTAATCATATTTTTTACTTATCTCCTAATAAGTTTACTCAAATTTAAAGTGTAAGAATTTTTTACTTATCACCTTGTAGGTTTACTCAAATTCTACATCCAATAAGTGCCTACACTTGAAATTTGAGTAAGCCTATAAGGAGATAAGTCAAAAATATGATTTAAAAAAATAGTTTTTTTCTTTTCCTTCCAAAAATATTTACCCTTATGGTTGAGATCATCATCTCGAATCCTATTAGCTATTTTAAAGTTGATTTTTATAGTACTTTTTTTGTTTTGAGGCTCATTTTTACCTCAAAAATCCCCTTAATGATGGTTACATCACATTGCCACATTCATATTCATTATTTTATGTCGAATTATTTCGTTCCTCAATGGTTACGTTGCAATATTCATCATCTTTATGTTATGTCAAATTGCTTCATTCCTCAATGGTTACATCGCATTGAGACATTCATTAAGAGTTATGTCACCTTCGAAGGTTCCTTAAGGGTTATTTTTCAATGCAATGTTCTTAAATGGCTATGATACATTATGATATTCATCTTGGTCGAATTATATGGAATTTCCATGTTCCTCAATAATTATGTCACATAATGAAATTCATTATGGGTCATGTCACATTTTTTACGTTTCTAAATGGTTATGTCGTATTACCACATTCATCTTGGCATACTTATGTTGAATTGTAGTGTTTTTTAAGCGTTACGTAACTCCTTTATTATGTAGCATTGTGACATTTACATTGGTTGGATTATGTCAATTTGTTGTGTTACTCAATGGTAATTATGTCGCAAAGTCATATTCTTGAAGGGTCAGGGTAGATTGTGGTATTTCTCAATGGTTGTTTCATATAGCAATGTTTATCATGATTGACTTATATAAACCATGTTTTCCTTCAGTTGGCCATGGTTTATGGTTGACTTTCATCACATTACGATGTTCATCAAGGGTTATGTTAAATTGTGACGTTGATTTTTATTCGTCATATTGTGACATAGGGTTATGTTCACCACATTGTGATGTTGGGTTTTGTTCTCCAAATTGCGGCATTGAATTATGTTTGTCACATTGTGGCATTTAGTTGTGAGCATCACATTTAGATGTTCATGTAAGGATATGTTAGATTTTGTCACATTACAATGTTACGTCACATGGAAATATTCATTTACGGTTTTGTTAAATACAAAATTTCTTTAAGGGTTATGTTTAAGTAATATGTTCTTGAATGGTCATGATGCATTCTCATTTTAATCTTGGTTAGATTATAATGAAATGCTATGTTCCTTAATGGTTATGTCTCATTGCAACATACATGAAGGGTTGGGTTATGTCTCAAGGCCTATATCGACATAACCATAGGTGGCGTGGGTAGACTATGGTTTCTCTTGATTGAATATGGTTGACCATGGGTGCCCATCTCATTATGGTGGACCAAGGTTCACTAAGGTTGAGTATGGTTATGTTACATTGCAACATTAATGTTGGTTGACTTATGTTGAATTGCTATGTTCTAGGTTTTGTTGCATTGCAACGTTTTAAAAGGGTTTGGTTTGTTTGTGACGTTCCTATTAGTTATGTTGCATTGGAAACTTCATATTTTTTTACTAATGTCAAAATATACATTCGTCAATGGTTTTGTCACATTGTGATGTTCATCAAGAGGGTTATATTGTGACATGAAGAAGTTGAATTAAAGAATAAAATAGGAGGTTGACTTAAAGAATATGTCATATTGTGACATTTCTAAGAAATTATATGGTTGAATTCAATGTTAAAGAGAGACTTCAATAGTAATTTTTCAAGAGGTTTATTGTAAAATAATGTTATATAGTGGTAATTTAAAAGTTTAAAATTGATTTTCATTAACTTAATATTAGTTGAGACATGTAAAGAGTAATATATGCCATGTTTGAAGTTGGTATTGTAGTTTACTTTGAACAATATGTCACATGGCCACATTTGGAGAGTAATAAATTTAGGAGGTTGACATCAATATGTGTAAAATCCAAGAGGTTGACATCAAATTAAAGAGTAAAAATCCAAGAGGTTCTATTTGATATTCATAAATGAAGTTTTTAACTTTAATTTTATGCCATATTGTGACATTTTAAAAGTAATAATATGGTGAACTTGAATGGAATGACATATATCAACATTTCAAAAGTAATAAAGATTTTGTTTGGTGTATAAATTTGAATAATATATGACATTGCAACATAAGGACAATAATAATTGAAGAAATAAACATCTATAAGATGTGACATTATGAAAAAACAATAATAATATGGTTGTCTTTAATGAAACGTAACATTGAGAAAGTGAATAGTAATAATCTAAAAAGTTATGTTAAGGAATATATAAAGTATGAAAAGTATCAATAATAATATTTCAATGAATAGTAAAAAAAGTACTAATACAATTGATTTGATTTGTTTTCTTCTTTTATCTCCATAACACATAACATAGTAGGAAGGGGATATAATCTATAGTTGACATGTATAAAAGAAAAAGGAATCTCTTTTCAAAATATTGTGAAATCTTTTAAAAGTATTAAGATGATTAACTTGAATGGAATGACATATATGAACATTTCAAGAATAATAAAGGTTATGTTTGGTGTAGACAATTGAATAATCTATGATATTGCAGCATATGGATAGTAATTATTGAAGAGATAGACATATATATGTGTGTGTGTTTAATGAAATGTAACATTGAGAAAGTGAACATTAATAATTTAAAATGCTCTGTTAAAGAATATATAAAGTATGAAAAGTAATAATAATAATATTTCAATCAATAGTATAGAAAATATCAATACAAGTGATTCCATAACACATAACATAGTAGGAAGGGGATATGATCTATAGTTGACATGTATAAAAGAAAAAGGTATTTCATTTCAAAAATATTTAGGTTTTAACTTGATGAAATGCAGTTTCCATATGCCTAAAAACCCCTTATATGGTAAATAGAACAAAACCTATTCTAAAGTGCAACTAGATTGGTGACATGCACACAACACCAATTAACATCAATTCTTTTTGAATGAAAACTTTGCCTCTAAATCCATTCTCTCCTAAGCTTTGTACCTACCTCCCTTTCACAAATATGTTGAAATTGTTGCATGATTACCTTCATCTTAGATAAAAACTGAAAGGTTTCATAAAAAAAAGGTGGAATGAAAATCCATTTCGGATAGTGATCTTATTTTGCATGGAATTAAGAAATTATTTTTTCTACGTGATTTCATGCAAAGAAAAAATAAACTTTGAAACATCTATGTTGTCCATAACTACAGGTCAATAAAAACATAAATAAAGAAAAGGATACAGTATGGACCAAAAAAATATCACTTAGACAAGAAAAACAAAAAAATCATGTATTCCCACAAAGTATGAGTCAAAATATCAATAGAAATTCGATATGAAAACAACATTTCCACTTCCTCTCCTATAAAATGTGTAGCAAGCCAAATTTAATGAACTCTTAAAACATAGGATTCATGTTTAGCTTAAAATTGATTGTTTTAAAGTGTGTTAAATTTACATGAAGAAGGTTACATGCATCTAGAGTTATTTTCCCCTATGGTGTTTTTGTTTGCTAGTTGGTTCGTGACCTATGGGACTAGCTTGTGGCTAAGAAACCGCGACTCAAGGGCATCTAAGTAGTCAAAATCATCTGGGGATCGCACCCGACCTGAGCCACACCAACCTTTAACATGGATGAATTTTTTGTCCCCACAGGTTTCGAATCGATGACTTTTAACATCACGGGGTGCCTTAATAGCACACTCCATCACCGACTGTCCTACACCTCGGGGACCTATTTTCCCCTATATTTGTAGAAGCAAAAAACAATAATTTTTTAACTTTATAGAGTTCTCCTAACTTTGAATAACAAAGTTTAAAAGTAATTTTGAAACCAAGTTTAAAAGTAATTTTGGATTGTTTTGTAAATACTAGAATATACTATGTATTTATGACATGCTATGTGTATTAATATATACTATGTATTTATGACATGTTATGTGTATTAATATATGATAGTTTAAATGTCAATGATTAATAGTAAACAAAGCTAATTATCTATTTTTTTAAAATAGATATTACTTAATATATGATAGTTTAAATGTTAATGATTAGTAGTAAACAAAAATATAATTATCTATTTCTTTAAAATAGATATTACAAAATAGAAATTGTGTTTTTTTTCAAAAGGTAAAATTTATCTTGAAAATATACAAGATAGTGCCAAATTGATAAAAAGATTAATATAAAAATAGTAATTTCAAAAGACAATAAAATGATCAAAACATAGGCATTATATGAAGAGGTAAAGTATTTATATGGAATGTTACAATGATAAAGACTATCTCTTGTTT
>ML812243.1:213017-241767 GCA_009831015.1 Picea engelmannii
GGGGGGGGGGGGGGGGGGGGGGGAGTACTGTTTAGACCTGGAGGACACAGAGTGTTAGAATACTACTGGAATCTAGGAATATACTCTAATAACATAGCAAAATCTTATGCCTTATATTAGGGTATCCTTTTGACTAAGCAACAAAAAAATATCAAGTTTGAACATAATTAGCGACTCAAAAAATCTCAGCCGAATTTTCATCCAAAACACCACACCAAAGGATTTAAGATTAAATAAAATTGTTTATCACATCATTTTCCTACTCAAAAATCTTTGGGTAACCTTCTTCCATGTGGTCTGAAATCACAACTCAGCAGCGGATGCAACGGTCAATTTGGAAATCGGTAAAGCCCAAGGTCTAATGAGGGTGGGTGGCATCGTGGTCATAATCCCTCCCCCCTAATGTCAACAAATCCTAAAACTATGATCCTCCCCAAATTTTTCAGAAATTTGGCAAGACACGTCCACCCCATGCATGTCTTGTCAAAGGGTAAATGTGGCAATGGACAATGCATTGATCCTATGCATACATTTCACCATGGACTTAAAAATCCCACAAGTGGTCAGGTGGTTAAATTCTGGTGGAGATATCAAATTCGCGTGACCTCTGGTCCTCTGGGGATATGTTGTACCAGTCAAAACATCTCAAACATTGTTTCCAGTCATTCTCCTTCAGATATTGTGGTTTCTCATGATCCAGTATTCTTTGTATATCTAATAATTCTTGGATCTTCTTCTTGATCAAGGGATATGATGTTTGGGCTCAGGATTTGAATAAATACTTTGAATAGGACATTTTCATTGCTCTTATCTGCAATATCTTGTGAAATACATATGCTTGGGACATTGAGAACATGTTTCAATCGGGACGAATTTCAAAATCTTGTATTTTTTCATTGATCAAATAGTAGTTGGTAATTTTACCTCTATTTATTCTTGAAATATCATTATTAATAATGAATATTTGTCCGTAAATTGTTGCTATATTCCCCATGGATCGGATCCAAGAAGATCGAATCCAAAATTTGATATTTGACTCGAGGAAATGAATAACACTTGGTAAACGATATCAGTCCATTCTTTTGAGAAAAAGTTTCATTAATTTCATTGAATAGAACCTTTTTCGGATTAATTGGACACTTTTCTTTCGAAATCGACCAGGTATTCGTCGAATCTGAACCAATCGTTTTTTGAATGTTGATCCCAAACTCCCCTTCAATCCATTATTACTCTCTGAATCCACTAGAGACATTCTAGTTATAGGAGTGTTATTTATGATTGTGATAGATTTGATCCGCTCCTTCATTGTGGTCATCTAATCATCTGGATCTTTCACATTAATTGTTCAGGTTTCATATCCAAATGGATCATTCACTTCTGATGAATCATTTTCACTATCCATAGGGGTAGTCTCACTCAGTAATTGATTTTGTATCCGGTCATTCAGTTCACTCTTGTCTATATATCTAACTCGCAGAACGTGTCTTATTCCTGTAGATCCCATCAATCGTCTCTTCAATTTTTTGAAAAGAATCAATCCTTTTCTCAATTTTTGAAAGATGATCAACCCTCTCTTCAATTTTTTGAACGCTAGTTTCAACGGAGGTTTGTAGAAAGGGAATTGCACAACGCCATCGCCTCCACTCGTGGAACTGCACGGTTGTAGTAGAGGAAGAAGGAATTATGGGAGGCCAACATCATCTTGAGCATAGATCAAGCATTCGACCATGAGCAAAATTGGTTCATCCAATTCCAAGTACCCTGTGATTTTAATTATGGATTTTATTGGCATCGTACTTCAGGCATCAACCTCATGAGTGGAAAAGGAGGAAAGATGGATAATATGGGAATTAGGAGCATCACCTTGTGCCTTCCTGAAGCCATCGAATTAAATTTGTATAACTGGTCTTACCTTCAACAAGTGGATTACGAGCAACTTCCTTTCAAGTGCAAAGCTTGTCACAAATATGGAATTTTCGCCAAAAGTTGCCCTGAAAATAAGCCAGATCATCCTTCTGATCCGAAACAAGGACAATGGAAACAACCCAAAATCTAAAAGGCCACCGACAAAGAATAATCTCAACCTCAGGGTCCAACCCAATCCTTAAGTTCTTCCCCACCAATCAATCCAAACATGAGCTCCGCTAAAAAATTGGAATCAATTCAAAATCATTTTGCAAATCTAGTGATAGTAGAAGAATCTCAAGAGGAAACAAGGGAAATTCACAATGATCATGAGGAACTAGATAAAACCATCCCAGATCAAGATAATATTGAAATTCTAGAACAAGTTATAGATAATTCCAAATCAAGGGAGGCCTCCCCATCCAACAATCCCGGAGTAGAGGAGGATTGGCAGGAAGAAGTCTCGGGAGAAGATTCAGAATTGGAAATATCACAACCGATTATTATAAGAAAAGTAGGTAGAAAATCCAACAGAAATCATAGGGAAACAGAACCAGATCGAGAAAAGGAACTGGGTTTACAGCCCACCCTCGAAGAGATCCTCAAAAAGGATGAGAAAAATGTCAAATCCCATGCCCCTGAAGCTAAAGGCCCATCCCAACCCTCTAAAGGCGGGGCTACAAAATCAACTAGTAAATAATGAAAGTTGTCTCTTGGAATTGCAGAGGAATGGGCAGCAAAGAAAAAAAGGACTTGGGAAAACTAATACACTCAGAAAAGCCTTCAATTATTTTGATCCAGGAGACCAAGCTAAGGGACACCAAAACTCTTCTAGAAATGCAAAAAAATTGGAAAAAAAGTAAAGGCTCAACTATAAGTGCAAGAGGTGCCTCGGGAGGACTTTGCACTTCATGGAACTTAGAGTTATTTATTCTAGATGAAATATTTCAAGAAACAAACTAGATTATGGACAAACTAATCCACCTTGCTTCAGGTAAGATTTATCACATTGTTAATTTTTATATTCCAAATAATTATTGGGAAAAGGTAGAATGTTGTAAATCTCTTTTAAGCTTAGGTTCAACAGATCCCCTCCCAAATATAATTCTAGCAGAAGACTTCAATATCACAAGGCATATTAATGAAAAAAGAGGGGGCACCATTGTAAGAGATCAATTCCGTAAGAAGATAGATGACCTTGTTTCAGCTCTAGATTTATTTGATGTTCCCCCTTAAAAAGGGGTCTTCACTTAGAATAATAGAAGAGATGGTCCAAGTTTTATTGCTGCAAGGATGGACCATTTTTTTATAAACAACTCCTTCCTTCTCGCTGGTTCCTTTTCTTCCAAAATCATCCCCTAGGCTAGCTCATATCACCATCCCATCTCCCTCCTCTTTCAAAAGGCCTCTAACTAGGGCCCTTCTCCCTTTCGCTTCAATCCTATCTGGTTGAATAAAGTATACTTACTCCCTATGGTCACCAAAACCTGAAATCAATGGATCATAGGTTCCCCAGTCTTCATCTGGGAACAAAATCTCAAACTCACAAAATTGGCCATTAAAACCTAGGTAAAATCCTTTTCTCTTTCCTCGCTTTGTGAAGTTCTAGAAAAACAAAAAAAAAATGGAATCCATCTAGGAGCTCTTGAAACTGAATAAGTTTGTCCTACCCTATTATAATCATAGCAAACAACTCACAAAGAATATATCAAGTCTCTAAGGGATGAATAAACTATTTGGAGAATAAAATCAAGAAGTCTTTGTCTCCAATCCGGGGACAAAAACACAACATTCTTCCACAAGAAAACTAAAGTAAGGCAATGGAAAAACAAAGTGGAGGAAATAAATCTCCCAACAGGGGAAATCATCCATGATTTCGAGGAAATTAAGCGATAAGCTTCCAAGTTTTATAGTCATGTTTATACAAAATCAGAGAATTGGGACGAAAAGATAAGAAAAAATTGCATTGCACACATGCCCCAATTAGTCACAGAAGAAGATAATAACAATCTCAACAAATAGGTGGAGGAAGATGAAATATTGAAGGCCATAAATTAGTTTGACCTCGACAAGGCTCCAAGCCCTGACGGATTCACCATCCACTTCTATAAAAGATGTTGGTCAATCATAAAATTTGATTTCATAAGAATGCTCGGCTATGTGCAAATATCCTACCGTCAGAGAGGAACTGCCAACTCAACCTTTCTAGCTCTTCTTCCTAAGGAGAAGGGATCACCATCCTTTGAAAAATTTAGACCAATATCTCTTTGCAATGTCTCTTATAAAATCATGGCCAAGATCATTTCCAACAGACGGAAACCTCTTCTCAGCTCTCTAATTCTACCAAATCAGGGAGGCTTTGTAGCAGGAAGGAAAATGGGATAATATTATCCTGGTTCAAAAGGAAATCCATTCAAGTCATGGTCTTGGAGAAAAAGGAATGGCGATCAAAATAGATATGGTCGACGCCTTCGACCAAGTAAATCATGAGTTTCTCAAGCTAGTTCTAAAAAAGTTTGGATTTAATCCTAGCTTTATTTCATGGATAAACTCGTGCATTTCCCATCCTTGGATTGCGTCGTTAGTTAATGGGAGGCCATCCACTTTCTTTCAAGCCACAAGAGGGCTAAGGCATGGTTGTCCCCTATCTCCTTTTTTGTATGCTTTAGTTGCAGAACCTTTGAATAGACATTTGTAATGGGAATGCCTCAATGGAACAATTATAGTTCTTTGCATAGCTATAGGGGTAAAAAGGATTAAACACTCTCAGTTCGTCGATGAAATGCTTCTTCTGGGAGGAGCTTCAAGAGTTATAGCCAAAATATTCAAATCAATCCTTAATCAATTCACTCAGATTTCTGGTGGCCTAGTTAATGAAAACAAAATTCAAATATATGACTGGAACATAGATGTGTGCAACCTCTTGGAACTGGATCTGATTTTGTCCTTCCCCATCTCAGAGGACTAGAAATTTTTTAAATATTTGGGGATGACAATATGCTTAAAATACATCCCAGGAGAATACTGGTATATCATTATTCAGAAAATTAAGGAAAAGATGGAGAATTGGGGCTCAATTTGGTTAATTCCAGCAGGACGCCTTGTTCTAATCAAATCAATCCTCTCCTCTGATGTAGGAGCATCGCCAACAACAAGCGAGCGTGGGGCAAGCGCCAACACATTTTGGCACATGAGGAATTGTTTGAAATGTTTTGAAGTGGGATGCGTCATACTTAAATGTAAAAGTTAAGAAAGGGCGTACTGGTAGATTGCAATCATACCTTGAGCGTCCCACTCTCATCTAAAGGACCAAGAGGCATTTATGCTAGTAAATGTAAGTAGGTAGACTTGAATTCGTAGATTAGACAGTTTTAGGAGCTGGAGGGAAAACGGATATAGACACCCTCACTTGTATCATTGTAACATAAGCAGCATAATCAATCAACAGAGCAGAGGAGAGCAGAAGCAGAGAGCTGTGTAGAGTAAAACCCATGTACAAAAGTTCTGGATTAATACAAAGATCTTTAGTTCAGACTCATGGTGTCCAATTGCTTTCTGTGTTTCACATATTGATTGATATATGCTTGTTTACTCTCTGTTATTCATTTTATTTGATGCGTGAATGTTTGATTTCATATTTAATGTCTGAAATCTAAAGAGAGGGAGAGTAAAGAATGAGTTTCAATTGTTTCTCTGTCTGAGCAAGAGTTTTCCTGCAAGGAGTGCAGTGAAATTGTGTGCAAGGCGTGCATTGACAGAAGTCAGAGTTCGTCTCTGCAAGCTCAGGAGGGATAACATTGTTCTCATTCTCGCAGAAGTTCAAGTTAAGCACAGGAGCCATGCAAGGAGTGCGCAGGCCGAGTGAAGTCTCAGTGTTTGCAACCGGAGCGAAACTATTGAAAGACTGTTGTCACAGGGAGCACGCAGAGTCGAAGAGGTTCAAATACTTGGAAGTATTTGAAAAAGTGTCACAAGGAGTGCGCGCAAGAACTTTCCCCAAAGGACTTGAGTATTTTTCAATCAAGCTCAGGAGGGATAGGATCTTAGAAGCTGTCGAAGAAAAGCTCTAGAGAGCTAGTGCCTTGAAGTATCGGAAGAAGGCGCAGCAACGTTGGTTTGTTGGTGGACCAATTTCATGAAGGCATACTTGCTCATTTCGCAGGAGTGTTAGGGAGGAATTGGACAATTGGAATTCTCCGTGGAGGATTCGCGAAGTCCCGAAAGCCGTCAGATCTTGCAGAGGAGCAGGGAAGTTACGTTAAGCATTTTTCGAAGTGTAAATCTCGAGAGAATCGGACCGTAGGATCGGAACCAACAAGGGCCATTGGATCACCCACCTAAATCTCATTTCGGGGTTTCGTGAGTTGAAGGGTCGAAACCTTTGCATCAAGACTCGCGAGGTCACAAGGTGCAAAGTCCCGAAATAGCAAGAGAATCTGAGCCATCTGATTGGAAGGACACGTGTCACGAGATCCTCTCTATCGGGGATTCAGACATCGGGGTTGAGAAGGGGAAGTCCTTCAACTTTGCGAGTGGCGAAGCTACGAAGAGAATCAGGACCGTCCATCTGAGAGTGGACAGGTGGCATACTCGCCGACACAGAGGTCAGACCTTCATTGACCAATTCAGGGTTTCATGGGTTGAAGAGCCAAAAGTTCAGCATTAGGACTCATGAAGTTGCAAGGTCTGAAACTCAAAAAAGGTGGGAAATTCCATCGTGGGACCCGCATTGACGACGTGTCGGAAATTCTCCATTTCGGCATATCAGAGGATAAGAGGTCGAGACTTTTGTCCCGAAAGTCCCAAAGTCGCGAGTGGCGAAGTCGCGAGAAAATCGCAGTCGTCCATCGAAGGAGGACAGGTGGCAAATATCTAGGGATCTCGCAAACTCGGAGGTTCGCAGAGTGAGAGCCCAAGAGTTGGGTGCTCCAAGTCGCGAAGTTGCAAAATCGCGAGGAGCAAGGATAACCGTTGGATCCAGAGAATGGGAGGACTGTTGGATCAGGAACCCCATCGCATTTCGTGCATTTGGGGGTTCGGAGGTTGAAAGGAGTTGTTTACGACATCAGAAGTCGTGAAGTGCCGAGAGTCAAGGCACGGAGGGGACACATGGCAGAACCACACAGTGGGTCCGGGAAGTAGACAGGTGGACACGTGTCGCCTGGAGGAAGGAGTCAATATTATGTTGACTTCTCGCATCTCGGGAATTCACGAGACAAGAGTACATGAGCTCGACGATGAAACTCGCGAAGTGGTGAGTTGCCGGAGGCACTGGCAATTAAGCCTAGCTGGTGGTCACACATAGAAGGTGTTGATAGAGAAGGAGCCATAATCATTTCGTGATCTCGGGTATCGCGGATTTCAGAAGGAAGAGTCGGGAGTCATGACTCGCGAACTCGCGAGATTGCAAGTTGCGAAAAGGAACATGGGGGGCTTGGAATTCATGACCCTCAACTAGATAATCTGGCTCTAGGCTCAAATTTTCTCTAGAGAATAGTCACGGGAAAGAAAGAAAGGTGGAAAACAACAATTATAAAAAAAATATGGGCTAGGAACCAAAAAGAGAAGTATGGATCCCCCTCCTCCAAGCTCACTTGGTTCTTTTGTCTAGAAGCTTCTCAGGTCCACAATCCCCTTTTTTTCAAAAATATTTTTACTGGGTCCTGGAAACAGCAGAACCATGCATCTCTGGAAGGATAAAATTCTCTCTCTAGCTCCTCTAGAGAAGAACAATAGTTTCATTGCTCTGAGAAGGTGGTTGGAAACCCAACAGAAATCATCTCTCTTTGATATTTCTAATTGGAAAAACGATGGATACTGAAAAGATTGGAAACTTGGGGATGTTCCTCATTCCCTCCAACCTCAAGCAGTTCTTCTTATAAATGAGCTAAAAGGGGCAACCCCAACTCATCGAAGAACTTAGGACAACCGAGGTTGGGGGAACAAAGGTTACGCAGTCAAAGCAAGATACCAGGCCCTTCTCTTTGATTCAAATCTCCTAGATAAATCATCCTGGTGGCGAAATATTTGGTCTCCAGATGGCCTACCTAAAATCAATATGTTTTGTTGGACCCTTTCCCACAGGAAAACCTTAATTAGGGAAAACCTCTAGAAGAGAGGGATCATAGGTCCTTTCCAATGTGTTATGTGCAAAAAAAACAATGAATCCTCTCAGCACTTCTTTTGGGATTGCGATTTTACAAAGCTAGTTTGGCATACAATTTTCATAGGTCTTAATTCAAAGGTTAGATGATTAGCAATCTTCAGACCCCTTTTGGGAAATTGGGAGAAACACTACCAAGGCTCGTTTCATTGCAATTCAATCTTTAAAAGGTTTTGTAAATCCATCCCAAAATTTGTCCTGTGGAAAATTTGGAACTCGCAAGGAATAATTTGGTCTTACAAATAAGAGGTCACTCCCTACTATTGTGGCTACTAGAGTGGTAATGCAACTCTCTGAATTCTTAAACTCCAAATGTTTCAGTCATGAGGACCTCTCCAATCTGAACTTGGAAGAGAAAACTTGGGTCTCCAAATTTAATCTCTCCCAAGGTGCTCCTCCACTTGTTCCCCGACGATCATGCTGGTAGCTTCATTTCTCGTCCACATACATAAAGTCTTGGATTTCTTCTCAAAAGATCCACACTCTTTTCTTTGACAGGGCCTCAAAAGGAAACCCAGAGGATCCAGGTGCAGGGGGGGGAGGGGGGGGGAGTATTGTTTAGACTTGGAGGACACAGAGTGTTAGACTACTACAGGAATCTGGGAATATACTCCATTAACATAGCAAAATATTATGCCTTATATTAGGGTATCCTTTTGACTAAGCAACAAAAAATCTCAAGTTTGAACATAATTGGCGACTCAAAAAATCTCAGTCGAATTTTCATCCAAAACACCACACCAAAGGATTTAAGATTAAATAAAATTGTTGATCACATCATTTTCCTACTCAAAAATCTTTGGGTAAGCTTCTTCCATGTGGTCTGAAAGCACAACTCAGCAGCGGATGCAATGGTCAATTTGGAAATCGGTAAAGCCCAAGGTCTAATGAGGGCGGGTGGCACTGTGGTCATAATCCCTCCCCCCTAATGTCAACAAATCCTAAAACTACGCTCCTCCCCAAATTTTTCAGAAATTTGGCAAGACACGTCCACCCCACGCACGTCTTGTCAAAGGGTAAATGTGGCAGTGGACAATGCATTGATCCTATGCACACATTTCACCATGAACTTAATACTCCCACAGGTGGTCAAGTGGTTAAATTTTGGTGGAGATATCAAATTCACGCGACCTCTGGTCCTATGGGGATATGTTGTACTAGTCAAAACATCTCAAACATTGTTTCCAATCATTCTCCTTCAGATCTTGTGGTTTCTCGTGATCCAATATTCTTTGTATATCTAATAATTCTTGGATCTTCTTCTTGATCAAGGGATATGATGTTTGGGCTCGGGATTTGAATAAATAATTTGAATAGGACATGTTCATTGCCCTTATCTGCAATATCTTGTGAAATACATATGCTTGGGACATTGAGAACATGTTTCAATCGGGATGAATTTCAAAATCTTTTATTTTTTCGTTGATCAAATAGTAGTTGGTAATTTTATCTCTATTTATTCTTGAAATATCATTATTAATAATGAATATTTGTCCGTAAATTGTTGCTATATTCCTTGTGAATCGGATCCAAGTGAATCGAATCCAAAATTTGATATTTGACTCGAGGAAATGAATAACACTTGGTAAGCGATATCGGTCCATTCTTTTGAGAAAAAGTTTCATTAATTTCATTGAATAGAACCTTTTTCGGATTAATTGGACACTTTTCTTTCGAAATCGACCAGGTATTCGCCGAATCTGAACCAATCGTTTTTTGAATGTTGATCCCAAACTCCCCTTCAATCCATTATTACTCTTTGAATCCACTAGAGACATTCTAGTTATAGGAGCGTTAATTATGATTGTGATAGATTTGATCCGCTCCTTCATTGTGGTCATCTAATCATCTGGATCTTTCACATTAATTGTTCAGGTTTCATATCCAAATGGATCATTCACTTCTGATGAATCATTTTCACTATCCATAGGGGTAGTCTCACTCAGTAATTGATTTTGTATCCGGTCATTCAGTTCACTCTTGTCTATATATCTAACTCGCGGAACGTGTCTTATTCCTGTAGATCCCATCAATCGTCTCTTCAATTTTTTGAAAAGAATCAATCCTTTTCTCAATTTTTGAAAGATGATCAACCCTCTCTTCAATTTTTTGAACGCTAGTTTCAACGCAGGTTTGTAGAAAGGGAATTGCACAACGCCATCGCCTCCACTCATGGAACTGCACGGTTGTAGTAGAGGAAGAAGGAATTATGGGAGGCCAACATCAGCTTGAGCATAGATCAAGCATTCGACCATGAGCAAAATTGGTTCATCCAATTCCAAGTACCCTGTGATTTTAATTATGGATTTTATTGGCATCGTACTTCAGGCATCAACCTCATGAGTGGAAAAGGTGGAAAGATGGATAATATGGGAATTAGGAGCATCACCTTGTGCCATTTCTCGATTCTTAGTCTGGATATCCTACTCCCATGTAATTATCTTGGCTTCAGAATCCCCGCAGCTCTCAGTGTGAAGTCTCTCTGGGGAATTGCAGTCAATCCATCCCCGGACTTCGAATGGTTCGATCATCCCTATGAGAACACGAACACGGGCAGGGAGCGTTGCAAGGATCTATAATCATCGGCTTGGGAAAATGAAATGGAACTCGAGGTCATTGAGCATAAATTGTTTATCGAGATATGTGCTCTCAATTCCTCGTTCTCCTTCACCCTTGAGACCTTGGCCCAACACCATATTCTAATTGGGTAGCTTCAGAGCGAAGTCGATGCTCTCTGGAGACAGAACGAGGACCAAAAGCAGAAATTGGATCAGCTCGAAAGGGATAGAGAGCAGCAGCCTTTAGTCGTCAGCGCCAGCACAGCGTCAACAACCTCTATGGTTCCAATTCCAAACCTCAATGTTTCATTGAATGAGGATCTGAACCATTAGGCAACTGGTCTACATTTTGGAATGGGTAGCAATCACAAATTTTAGTTGTTAATGCATGTTTTGTCTCTGTATTTGTATTGCGGGTATATTTTACCGCTTATACAAAGTTCACAATGTTAGTAGAAGTAGATTATGGATCAAAGGGGATAAAACTATAGAACTCCACAGTGATCCAAGCTTAGTACAATCTCTCTTTGAAAATTTTGTAGTCCTAAAGCTTTATATTGTACTCCAATGGTTTCAACCACACTTTTATAATAGATAAATTTCCCAGTTTCTGTAAAAAAAAAGAATGTGAGCCTTTCATTTATGACGACGACAATAAAAACATATTTATTCTAACACTTTATCAGCATAACAAGGCATCTTCATGTGATTAATGTGTATGTGTGAGAAGAGAAATTTGATCTATCAATGTTAGTTGAATTTATTGATGAGGAATAAGGTCTTTTCCACAAATAGACAAAGTTCAATTCCTATCAAAACTTTTCTATTTCTTATGTAGTTGTCAACCATTGTACATATTTGATCGGCAACTAGTGTGGGATAATTTTAAGGATGAAAATTTATCTAAGAATGTAGAAACCTTGCTTAATCTTACTACTCCTTAATATGCAAACTATAAAATGTTTGACAATATTTTTGTAAAAATATTCAAATTTCTAAGGATTTTGCATATTTTCTATAAAATTTGGGTTATTTTTAAGGTAAAATATTTTTTGGGCAAATCACTTTTAGAAAAAATGGAAGTTGGCCAAGTTTTTTCTCCAAAAAGCATGGAAAATTAACCCGTGTGGGTATATAGCCCCTAAAATTTTCTGTGCTTCTAGCTATCCCCAAATTTCCATATTTTCTATAAAATTTGAATTATTTTTAAGGTAAAATAATTTTATTCTATAAAATTTGAACAAATCACTTTCGAAGCTGGTCAAGCTTTTTTGGAAAAAACATGTGCACCGTCCGTGTCAGCGCTTCACCCATGTGAGGCTGTGAGGCCGTGACGCTAGTCCACGGTTACTGCATCGCGGTCCACGATTTCTTGTAAAGTGGCAGTGAATTTTCCGGCACGTCACCATCCGAGGCGGCAGATCGACTCCGGCGAGTCCTGTCAGAGGCCCACCGGGACCACGAGGTTAGGTTTCCGGAGTGGCGGCCTCCAGCGTCGTGAGCAATCTATTTTAGTCAAAGAAGTAGAGGCATTTTACGTGCAGAATACGTCCAGGGCAGGCATGTATGTTTGCGCGTGATATTCACATGTCTGTCTGTGTTAGTTGCAAACAGACCGTAACGGGACAACCGACTAGTTTCTTTGAAAATGAGAATGCGAATAATACAGTCTTGTCTCTTGTCTTGGTTGATTGGAATACTTGTTATGCCACTGCGACAAAGTGAGGCTACGATTCCCTTTCAATTCTGGCAAGCAGAATTATGCCTTGGGAATCGGCCTGCGTAATGCTCATTGTCAATGTGTTTTATGGTCTGTGGATAGGATGTAATGTTGATAAGACAAAAGCTTTATTGTCTTCAGTGAGAAATATATATGGTTCCGTAGGCTTCTCAGGCTCTTTTCAACTGTCTTCCTGTCCACTGTCCAACCCTCATGAAGCTTTTCTATTCAATCATGGACGTGGACTTGCAACTGTGAGTGTGAGATACTAATTTGAAGTGGGTGGTTGTAGTTTTTCAACTGTACTCCTGTCTGCTGCCCAGCCCTCATGAAGCTTTTCTATTCAATCATGGACGTGGACTTGCAACTGTGTGTGTGAGATACTAGATTGAAGTGGGTGGCTGTGGCTTTTCAACTGTCCTCCTGCCCTTCCCTGCCCAGCCCTCACGATGCTTTTCTATTCAATCATGGACATGGAATTACAACTCTGTGTGTGAGATACTAGATTGAAGTGGGTGGCTGTGGTTTTTCAATTGTCCTCCTGTCCACTGCGCTGCCCAGCCCTCGTGAAGCTTTTCTATTCAATCATGGACATGGACTTACAGCTATGAGTGTGAGATACTAAATTGAAGTGGGTGGTTGTGGTTTTTCAACTGCCCTTCTGTCCGCTGCCCAGCCCTCATGAAGCTTTTCTATTCAAAAATGGACGTGGACTTGCAACTGTGTGTGTGAGATACTAGATTGAAGTGGGTTGCTGTGGTTTTTCAACTATCCTCCTGTCCACTGCCCTGCTCAGCCCTCATGAAGCTTTTCTATTCAATCATGGACATGGAATTACAACTGTGTGATATACTAGCACAGTCACATAATTGTGGCTGATCAACGCCAAAAGGTTGATAAGATGAAAAGAATCCTTAAAAGAATATATTAAATTTTATTATTGATTAACAAATAAATGGTTGAGCTTCATTTATATATTTTAATTTCTGTTAATCACTTACATGGCAATCAGTTAGCTATCAAAGTAATTTTTAAATATGATTAGGTAAATGTAAAAAAGTAAATACATAAACTGATGTCTTTGTAATAGCTAGGAAGTTAATGATTGAAATCACAGCCATTTATTTTGTGTGACTACTAAGAATATTCCAGCCATATTTAATCTTGTCCATAGAAAACTTATTAAGCACTAAACCCTTATTAAATCTGCCCATTGTCAATAGGTATACGCCTTTCGGGGTAAATATTTAATCCTGTCCATAGAAAACTTATTAAGCACTAAACCCCTATTAAATCTGCCCATTGTCAATAAGTATACGTCTTTCGGCGTAATTAGAGTGAAGTGGGTGGTTGTGGTTTAAACAAGTATGGTAGAGCAAAATGTTTGATTGAATGCATCCATAACATGTTCTACTAATAATAATAATAAAAAATAAAATTTGTATGAGTTTTCTTTATCTCTGATAATAATAATAATAAAATGTGTATGGGTTTTTTTTAGTTCATGGATTTGACTTCTAAAGTTTAAAGTATACTTTATTTTCTTTAGATTTGAACTTGTGACCTACACATGTTTTTAACCATTAAAATCACTCACAAAATATTATTATTATAAACATAATAATAATAATACTTACAAGTTATGGATGGGGTGCCATGTAGCCTAGCCAGAACCCAAGCCATAAATATGGCAGGTCGTCACCCTTCACCTCAATATTGAATGAAGAGCGACCATTATTGCCTGTCGATATTGGGAGGACAGCTCCCTCGAGTAAGGATTATGGCGGCACCAAGGTTTAATGGCAGAGGTTGGGAGAGTACATGGGTCATGTCGGCCCAGGGCTTATCTCTCTCGCTCGGATGGGGTTGGCACCACTTCTCCTTTGTGCTCCACCAACCTGCGTTCTCTGAGAACGGGACCAACGAGCAGTGGGTATTCATCGTGGTCACTTAGCGAATTCTCAGCCCTCCTAGCCTAGCCATGCTGAGGGAGAGGGGAAAGCCGAGGCAAGGCCCATCCTGGTATAGTTTAGAAGCCTAACAACGACGAGTGAAACAGTTGGAAAGGGCCATATCCATAGTCCAGACTCAGCACCTAGAGAAGCCAAGAACTCCACCAATGGCTTATGTCGAGGAGGTGATTCCTCCAGAATCCCTCCTCTTCACAGTTCCAGACGATTTTTTGTTCCCCAACCATAACACAATGAACACAAGCGCCCAGGCTACCATGGAGGGTGCTACCTGTATAGTGGAGGAGGAATTCCCAGAGGAATTCCTCCACTTGGATTCAAATGCTTCAATTCAGAACACCCACAACCAAATTGGGACAGAGACAGAGGCGGTCCAAGCGAAGGACATTGGCATTGCGCAGGAGGACATGGACGTCGTGATGGAGGGCCACCCAATCTTGGTGCCTCCACCACTCACTGCAATCCCAAAATTCTTCCCTGCTCTGAAATGTTGAAAATATTTATACAATTTTTGTTACAAGAAGGTATACCTTTGTAGGTTAGGTAGTGAAATGATAATAAAAAAGGGATCCTTTTCCAAAAACAAAAAAGTATCATGTGTCAATTTGATTTATAAATAAATTGTTACCTTAAAATTTTTTTATTATTATTATTATTATTATTAAAAAGCTTTAAACAATTTTTGTTACAAGAAATTAGGAGTCTAACATTTTAGTTACTTGTTAAAACTCAATAAACTATACCTCCCTATCCTTACAGTCCATAATGTTAAACACACTCCAACAAATGTTCTCCTCATGTGACCACCCCTTTCTAACAAATAATGCTAAGAAAACCATAACATGTAGTGCACCACACCATGTTAGGCGAGGACCATTATCCACATCACCTTTGTATGAGTTGGCATTCCACATGGATAGAAGTTAATAAGAATGCATATATGTATCATCATAATGTTCACATGTTAGAACGTTGGTTGAAAACAAATCTTAACCAATGGAATCAATTGGTTTCTTTTAAAATGAAAATAATAATATCATCATCTTGTTGGTCTAGTTGATTGGAATGCTTGTTATTTTTATTATGAAGTGGGGATATCATATCGTTAAGCTTATCTTAATTGGTGTAAGTGAATATTGTCCTTCTCCCCTCTCATGTAAAACAAACCAAGATTACTCTTCCCTTTCAATCTTTACAAACACAATTATGAATTATGGATTGGGATTTTGCATTAATTTGTGAGAGGTTTGTTTGTGCATGTGAGATGTTGATAGCAAATAGATCAGTTATAGCATTTTTTATGTTTTTTTCAAGAATCTTTCCCTCATGAAGCTTTGCAATTCAATCATATACATGGACTTATAACTATGTAAGATACAATACTAAAGGTAAAGGGATGTTTGTGGTTTAAAATGGTTGTAACAAGTAGATAAGAGAAAACTTCTTGACTTAATGCATTTTCAAGATGGATATGTAATTTGATACAATAATCTCTACAATTCAATCATATAGAAAGACTTATAACTATGTAAGATACAATATTAAAGGGATGTTTGTGGTTTGAAATGATTGTAACAAGCATAGAAGAGCAAACTTACTCAATGCATTTTGAAGATGGATATGTAATTTCATACAATGCATTTTCAAGATGGATATGTAATTTCATACAATAATGTAGTATTTGTTATTACCTTTTACTTATTATCTTAAAAAGATAATATGATGCTTATTTTCAAAATGTTATGATTTATTCATTCATTTTATTTCATACAATATTGTGGTATTTGTTATTACTTTTTACTTATTATCTTAAAAAGATAATGTGATATTTATTTTCAAAATATTATGGTTTATTTATTCATTTTAAGTTGAAAACTTAAATTTATTAAAGATATATACTTTCCTAATAAAATATATTTAGTATTTAATTTAAATAAAATTAATTAATTAAAAAAAGAAACGCTTATACATTTAAAGATGAATTGCACCTCCACATCTATATTAATTAAGAGAATTTCCTTTAAAAATTGTTTAAATTGTATTTAATATATATATATATATATATATATATATATATATATATATATATATATATATATATATAAAGAATTACATAAGACTACGAGGCATAACTTTTAGATCATATTTCTTATTCGTTTTGATGAATTCACGTGAGCTTAACTACGAAGTGTAAATTACAAAGATGATAATTATACCTTGAAGAGATTTGAAAAGGTCTCACAACCAATTTTGAATTTGCATTGATTTTTCAATGTTATTAACATTACCACATAGAAATGCAACATGCCTTCTTTTGACATGTAGCAACCAGGGTGGAGATTGTACATGATTAAATCTTAGCCAATACATTTTCAAGAGCATTTGAATTTGAGACAATCTATTTGAACAATCAAATCTAAACATTTCAAATCCAAGGCATGGTTTACAAAAATTCCATTTCTAATAAATCTTCATGCAAGGAGATTTAGAAAAAATACTTATTTAGCTTTTTCATTTTCACATTTCCATATTCATATTTTCTGTGAGAGTAAACGTATAATGGACCCAACACCATTTACATTTTTATTATTATGAATGGATCTAAGTGAAATGAAAACTAGTTTGAAACTATAATATCGAAATTAGAGTCAAGGGAAGGGGCTCTCTACCATATTTAGGTCAGAAAAGCTCTTGATATGAGCAACCTCTTTTTCAATCTGACTAATCAAGTTACAATCAAAGTTGACTAATCAAGTCAAAGTCAAATTCTATTAATGAATAGTTAGACTAATCAAGTCAAAGTCGATATGAACAACCTCTTTCACAATTGACAGGGTTAATACATAGTCATGCTACCTAGTAAAACTCCACCATGATGACCACATTACCCATAATATCAACAAATTTCGAATTTCAAAGTTTTTTCATTATCTATTAATCAAATATATCAATGCATTGATAAGGAATCAACCAAGACTTAACCTTAAAAGAATTTGAAATAGGAGCTAAGAGAGTCAACAACCAAGTATTAAAATCAAAGTGATTATGCATAAAACATGACTAATATTTTACAATCTTGAATGGATCTAGTTGCAAGAATGAATACCACTAGTAAACCCTATGTGTGATTATAGGGAGCAAGCCCAACATATATTTTTAAGACTACCACATGAGATATGGTTCCATAGAAAAGTGTTGAGAAACCTCAAATTATCCACTAGGAGGTCAAAGAGAAGTAGTCATTAGAGTTCCAACCACCAACAGAGATGGAGGATGAACAAATAGTGTTGTCAAAAAAGGAAAATGTCGAAGAAGAACTTGACTTCCCATGGGACTAGTAAAAAAAGTTGAGCAAGTCTGAAGAATCCTAATAAAAAATTAGGCAAAAGTTTTTACAATATATTCCACAACCTCTACAAATACTTATATTATGTTGCACAAAAGTGGAACACACATTAAGAAATTTTGTGTCCAAATATATCAAAGCTATGTACATTTTATTAAACAAGGAATGCATCTGACCACTTGCTCACACTTAACACATTGGGAGGGTGAAACAAAGATAGATTGACCAAGTGGATCAAATTTAAGGGAAATTTGAGAGGTGATGCATTAAGGTTGTACCAAAAAGACAATGAGTGGAGAGCCTTCATAGTTTTTTAAGACGTTATCTGAAAGATTTAGGATGAATATGGGTACCTTGACATGAAGGAATTAGCCCTCAAAAATTTTAGGGGAACCCACTAGTTGAACGGAGAACTAGTTCAAAAGTATGATGTTCGATTGAAGAAGATTTTCATCCACCTACAATATGCTTTTCTCGAACCCATCCACATAGATGAGTTGGTATCAGTGCTCTAGTCTAATATTTGAACACGATTTTGAGCAAGGGACCTAAAGACATAATGGGGAGCCTAGATATGGATATAGAGATGGAAAATGAGATGGATACAACTACATAGGACAAGAAGTAGGAGGACAAGGAATGGTCTTAAAAGCGGTTTAATGAGGCTAAGCAACATGATCCAAAGGCAAGAAGAAAGAAAGGTGGTACAATGATAAAACCTTGTATAAAAATAGGATATGAATTATTGAAAACTCAATTAGTTATTTTTTATGGGAATATAATAGCAACAATAATTTATGGTACAACTACAAATGCAATTTGAGGAATCAAGGCCAATTTCAACATCAAAAAAGGGATCGAGGAAATCAAAATTTCAAATGATCAAGAGAAACACATGATCAAAATGATTTCCAAACTCAAGCCTAAGGGGGTAGCTCAGTGATTACCATGATAGGTGAAAATAAGGCTTCTAATTTCTCTTCATGTGGATTATGGAGACATATTACTTTCAAATGCATTTTTAGCATGTCAGGGATTGTATGATGCCTATATCACAACCTAGAGATCCATGATATGAGAGATTTTCTGCAAAAATGAAAAACCTATTAAAAGCTACTAGATGCTTCAATTTGTGTGGGGGTGCATAAGGAAGCTTTCAACACAACATGATCTAGGTTGAAGGGATATAAACAAAATAATTATCCCTATGGAGGAGAAGGAAGACCAAGACTTCCTCAACTAAAGAAAAACTCTTGAGAATATGTTATAAAACTTATAAAAGGAAAATTCAACTAATTGCCAATAGGCCTGGAAAATCATCTTCTGGAGCATAGCCTACATCCTTCAAGAATAAAGAGTAAGGAGTTGGTTGCTAAACTACATGCTCTAGGACAAGAGAATAAATGTATAAGGAAAATTTATGAGTTGCTAGGATTTTTTCTTGAACCTTGATGAGGAGGAGGATATATGATTTGATGCAAATGAAGGTTGGGAAGGTAAGTACATTATTTTATATGACTTATAGCTCCCCACCAAGGTCGTGGCACAACCAATAGAAGATGTAATTGTGGACCTAGGAACCAAAATTAATATTATCTCATCCATATAGTGGGATGAGGTACCCCCAAAAAAACCCTTATCCTAAGTTAGGTCTTGATATGAATGGAAAATCACACCATGTCTCAACTGATTGGTTGAAGGAACCGATCATTATGGTATCACTACCTATGTCGAATTTAAGGTGTTGAAGCTTCCATGGGATGCCTATTGGGTGTTATTTATAAATCCATGGATATACTCCATGGGAGGAAAAATATGTTCTAACAAGATAGTAATGATGTTTAGACAAGGTTAGAGAAATGTTATTCCTTTACACAAAAGTAAATGTGTTGTCAAAGTGGAGATGATTGTCATCGACAGGGATGAACCATCAGGGTAAATGACTAAGAATGTACATCTATAATCTGTAGAACAAAATTAATTTAACCGAAGCTTGAATGGCCAAGGTGTTTTACATATGGAGTATCGAGGGAGGATTGTAACCAAGTATTGCAGGTTTGCACACGTGACAATTATGAAACTCTTTCAAATGAAATTCCAAAGTACCCAACCAATTATTTAGTTTAGAGAAGGAGTTTCAAATAACATAATGGGAAATAGAATGATAATCTTCAATGAAAAATAGAAGATTAAGGATTTCCATCGAACACTCGAGATGAAAACATACTAATGGTGGATGGTGCACTTCATACCCTAGCTGGAAATACCATGGGATAATACAAAGGCCTTATTATTATGTTGATTTAGCAAGATAAAAGGAAAAAAATATTGTAGTTGTTATGGGGTGGTAGTAATTCAACACCTTCAAAGATTGATCTAGATAAAATAACAACAAATGGAATATATTAGGGCACCCAAAGATGTAGCAGTCCACATACTTCATGCATTTATTAATGGATTTTCATACAAGTGGTACTACTACAAGGAAAGAAAACATGAAACAAAGGATTAGAACAAACTTTGGAAGAACTTGATTTCCAACATAAATGAGGGTCTACCTTATTAAAATGCCACATTGTCAAAATTACTAAAGAAGATGCACCACTTCACCTAGTGACACACATCCATCGATAAGGAGAAAATGTTGTTCAATATTTCAACGCTTGATGAAGAATTTATCTTGGATAACTACCAAGGAACATAGAATGGATAGACAAACACTAGAAAATCAAATTACCCAAAAAATAATAGAGGGTAAGGGTAGGTCACCAAAGAAGATCAACAATGTAAAACAAAGAGATGAACCAAATTTCCTAGAGATTGATGATTATTGGGATGATTTCACAATGGATGAAGTTATTTCTCTCGTTTCATAATTTTCTTATGTATTTTCCTTTAGTTACCATAATCTAAAAGGAATTAATAAAAAGTTCATGGAGCTATGAAGCAAACTCCAATCCAATGAAAAATATAGTGTAAGACTATATCAAATGAACTTGAAGTATTGTTACACATTATTTTGTTCACCTCAGTGGTCAATTGACAACATGTGTTCTTGTTCCTTGAAAATATTAAGAGAAGACTTTCTCCATGAGAAAAGTGGTTTGCTTTCCTCTCTCAAAAACCATATCAAGGAAGGTCATCGCACCCTGCCATATGCATTGGGTGCGACGATGCCTGATCGTCACACTCTACCTTAAAACTAGACTGCGACGTCATCACATGCTACTTGTACATAGGGTGAGGCGATGCTTAAAGAATAGGAAAAGTCAAAATTCACGAATCTTCTAGAAGGGAATCTTCTAGAAGATGAGGCGGCCTCCGATCGGTTTGGATCTTACTTGCTTCTCTGATTTAGTGGGATCATCCTAATCTCCTCATCCATCTCTCTTTCACACTATATAAAGAGGGATCTCTTATTGAAAAGGCTAAGGTTGAATAGGCTAAGATTTGTATGGAGAATTCTACTTCAGATTACGCTTGAGAGATTTGCTTTAGTTCTTAAAGTTAGATTGTGGACCTTCTTCATTCAAGGCATTGGAGAAAAGGTGTGTGTGTTGAAGCAAAGAGCCATCGAAAGGGGACCTTGCAACATCAAGGCATGGGTTGTATTCTCCACTTTATATTTCATTTAATACAACAATACATTTCTTCCCTATAAAAGCATCTCGTCTTCTATTGTATAATTCCTTGATCATATACATAGACTTCGATAGAATATGCATATCTTTGTTTTCCCTCTTTGTTGGTATGTGATTCTTAAACAGGCTTACTATTCTGCAAACTCAAAGAAGGAGCTACAAAGACAACACTAGCGAGGATCAAGCGTCATTTAAAAGGTATGTCCCTTGTGCCTCACTAAAATAGTTCATGTGATAATGAAGTTGAAGGCGAAGAGTGTATTTTGTCCTATTTTGTTCTAGTTTCCTATGGAAGCTAGGGAGATCTGTTTGTGTCTGCACTTACTGATTAGTCCGATAACAAGTACAAATCAAAGGTACAAGATGAAATTTGAAAAATGATTTGACATATGAATTATATACCCAATAGATTAGAGTGGGTGGGTGTTATCAATCGTGGTTGTGAAGAGTAAGAATGAATTTTTTTTGGATCTATTGAATTTCTTCAATTAAATTAGCTAATGGTAAAAGATCATTGTCCAACACCTTTTGCTAAAGAAATCTTGGAGGGAGTTGCAAGAAGGAAAGTCTTCTCCTTGATGACTATTGAGGGCACATTCAAGTATCAATATGGAAAAATGATAAACCATTAACTACTTTTTTAAATGAATGGGGGGTCTTACACTTACCAATGCATGTCTTTGATTTTGGTGAATGCTCCAACCTATTTTTCAAGAATAAATGTGGAGACTTGCGAGGATTTTATAAATAAATGCCTAGAGTTCTATTTGAGAAATTGTTCATTATTTGGGTGCCTAAATAGTCACATCTTATACATGATGATTATTATCAACATAAGTCAAGAAATGGAGATATCCTTGAACCCTTATAAGTGTCAATTTATCCATCCATTCAAGAGACTATTGGGACACATTGTGTCGAAAGAGAGCATGATGGTGGACTCAAATAAGGTTAAGGTCATTCAATACCTAGAACCCTCAACTAACCCATCAATGGTTAAGGAATTTCTAGGGAACATATAGGTATTATCAAAATTTTGTGAAGGGGTATGAAAATATAGCATTTTTAATGGAACAACCATTGAAGAAGGAAACTCCATTTGTTTGGACTAACAATTTCCAATAGGGATTTGAGACACTCAAGGATAAGTTCATGAATGCATAAACATTATGGTTCTTAAATTAGCGAAAGTGATTTCACATAAATTTATATCCCTAGGGTATTTCTATCAAATAAGTTCTTACATATCCTAACAAGAAAGGAATTGACTACCCCCCAATTGAACACAACTATGGCACTACCAAAGATGAAGCTCTAGGTATGTTGTATGCTTTGCAAATGTTTCAAAATTTCATGTAGTCTAGTGAATATAACCTTAATGTCAATCACCAATGATTAAATTGCATCTTCATTGATGCTCAGTTGATGGTTGATGTTGTTTCAAGAGTATGCCTTTGAGATCTTTTTGAAGACAAGAAAAAGACATGTTGGATCTAGTTGCCTATCTCAGGTAGATAATAATGAATGCAAAAGCGAAGGGGAAGGTAAATAATTTAATGCCACCTTATTAAAAATAGAAGGGAATCCTAGTTACCTATAGGATGTGCAATACTTATTGTAGCATGAACAAGAGCCCAAAGAAATGACTAGAGTCTAGAGGATAAGGCTTCCTCGGAAATCATTAACATTCAAGATATTGGTTTTCACACTCTATAGGATCAGGATGTATGGAATCCAAAGACAATGCATAAATCCATAGAAATCAAATATTTGATTGGGAAATTTCGTTTTTGTATTATTGAGGGTCTCTTCTCTGTAGCAGGATACCATTTTTAAGGACTATTTCAAGTGGGAAAATGTGTGTGATAAATCCTAGAAAATGGGTACATCTAAACAAAAAATTCAAGATTTATAATGAACTACATATAATCCTCCCATTGCAACCATATGAGAATTATGGAATCAACTTCATTAGACATTTTTCACCCATCAAAAGGACACATTTCTAGTATATGATTGTTTCCATGGATATGTTCACAAAATGGGACAAGGCTTGGGAAGTCATGGTAGCAACAACATAAGCCACAACATAGTTATTATCTGATTCAAATCACCTTTGAATAAGGTATCCATTTTACTAATAAAACTATTGCCAACTTAATGGACATTTTTTAAATTGTGCATTAGAAGAGTCTTTTGTACTATCCTAAGTGGAATTGATAGGTTGGAAGCACCAATGATATTTTGGTGTTCATGTTGATGAAGGTGTGTGATCTCAAATTGTCAAATTTGGCCAATTGGCTTCATGATTGTCCATGAGATTATTGGATAACATGGAAGAAATATTGAGGACAATCATATTTTCTATTTACCAACAGAAAGGAAGCCATCATTCCAATAAATTAATGGGTGCCCTCAATGCAGTGTTTGGTTGAAAAAAGATTCTTTCCAGAAGAACATTTCAAAAATTAGCTAGAAGCATTGGAGAAACCATATGAAAACTAGCAATGGGAAAATTTCCAATAGGAAGTGGTCATGAAAGCATAAAGTGATACCATGATAGTAGGCTCAAGAAGCACAATTTTAGTGAAAAGGAATGTGGTACTCCTATATGATAGTAGGAAAAAGGACAAGAATGATATTCTCACTTATGGATGGCTTGGACTGTACAAATTGACAAAATTGTATGAGAATGGTTGTGTTGAAGTACGAACTATAGAGGGATTAGATTACATCAGTAAATTTATTGCTTCCCAACTAAATAAGTTATATTATTAAAGCACACACATAGTCAAGGAGTCACCTAAACATCTCGACCAATAAGAAAATACCTAGCGAGGCTAACACTACTACAACATGGGGTTTTAGCATCACTGATTTCCATTGCTATGGTCCTCAGACTTTCTATTAACATTTTGAGTTGGCACATGTTAGCTTCTCACACCGTTATTTTTACATTGAGTTTTCATCATCTTTGTATCATATTATCATGATCAAAATGATGAGAAATAATGTTATTTTGTTTTGTGTCGTGATTGCATCGTGTTTGTAGCATTTTTGCATCACGCGTGCATCACTTGGATTGATCGTGCATCTTTTTTTTCATTAAACATTGAAATAACATTGTATTCATAGACATATAGCATTGTATTAGCATATTGATGAGGTCTGTGATAAAAAAATATATATTTTATGAAATATTTGTCATATTTGCACACAATTCCAATCATTCTTCCAAGGAGTTCCAACTAATCATTGGCGAGAGTGAGATCTATAGAACCTAATGTGAAGAATCATAAGGTCACTCTGAAAGGAATGATAGAACCTAATGTAAAGAATCATATGGTAGTTTTGATGGGGGGTGGTGAGGAGAAAAAAAAATAAACTAAGGGGGGAAGATTCGTGGAAAATGCGAAGGGAAGATTCAAACTAAAAATAGGGGCCTCGGAAGAAACACATCATTGTTATACAGACTAAGCTACCACCTTTATTTTATCCAGAGATAAGGTCAAGGAGATAGCTAAGTATGAAAACTAGGAAGAACAAATGAAAGTGGCAAATAATGTAGTAGTATAAGGAGAGAAAAAAATAGCAAAAATGTAAGGATTAGAGTGAGTTATACAATTTTTGTTTTGTTTCATTTTTTGTTGATCATGAGGGATATGTGGGATCTACAAGCCAAGTCAAGAAAGGTTTTCTTTTGTTTGTAGTTTGTATATTGTAGATTAGATATAATGTTGGGGATAGTTATGAAATATTTTCCTCAAATGTTGGGTGTTGTGCTAAGTTGGTTCACTCTCATTATGTTATTCCTACTATTGAATGTGGTGATTGGAACCATTATTTTTACTTTCAGATAAGCAAATATTTAAGAACCATCCCTAAGTATATAAGTATAATAAATGGGTGAAACCCTATTATACATAGGAAGATTTGAAGGTTATATTATCAATATTGTAATATGTATGTATATTTTTTTGGCAAATATTTCATTGAATTATAAAATCTTGTAAATTCTTAGTGAATCTTTCACAAAATTATAAAAATTTGTAAAGTCTTAGTGAATCTTTCACTAAATGGCATTGTCACAATATCATAATTTTCCATGATAAAGGCCTAAATGTCATTGCTACAATATCATGGGTGTCAACTTAACAAAATATGTAAAACTACAAATTAATGTAAATTTGTTGAAATGTTTTAACTATGGAGATCACAATATATAACACATATATAAATTTAGAACATATCATTCAGGACACTAATGCAATTTTTTCATTCAATGTAACCTTGTGATTACAAACTTGCTTTGATGCATGTTGAAAACCATCTCCACCTCTACTTGGATGATCTATTAAATATCGTGCAAAATTAGTAGATGAAAATATAAAGAAAAATTAAATTTCAACCTAATTAATATATTAAATAAGATGAAGCATCAAACACAGTGATCAAAAAACCCTAGGGGAAGCCATGGCGCTAATGCCGAACCCCGCTCAGCAACAACAGCAACAGGCGGCGACAGTTCTACTGAACGCTTCTCTGTATGTGGGAGATCTGGATCCCACCATCACCCAAGGGCAGCTCTACGACTTCCTCAATCAGTTGGCCCCCACTCTTTCAGTTAGCGTCGACAGAGACCAGATCAGCAGGAACCCCCACGGTTATGCCTCTGTCAACTACAGCCATGCTCACGAGGCAATGGCGTTGGCATTTGATGAGTTAGGGAGGCCATTTTTTAGAATAAGGGAGCAGGAGTAGAAAACCCGAGGCTCAGACGCTCAGAAGGCCAACTTCTCGGCCGCCAGGGCCGCTGCGTGAATCCTCTGCACCTCCCGCGGCCCCAAGGGAATGGACCAGATGCTCCAGAGCCCCAACGACGATGTCACCATCAGGTTACAAGGTTGGTCGAGCAAGCTTCTAATCGCCCCAGGACCCAAGAGATCGTTGAGTGACTGCGTGAGGGTTATGCAAATGAAACGGAACCCTAACGAGGAGAAGGAAGTGACGGTCCTTTGCAGGGCCGAGGTGAACCAACAAGTACTAAACCCTAGCCGTCGTCGCCGATGCCTTAACCTACATAGCAGCAAGACTAGCTTCGAGATCACGGCAAGCTTCCCCCTTTTTATAAAAACCATTGCCGGATCTTCTCTCTGCTTGCAGGTTCAAGACTCACACTCTGTCTTTGAGCTCAAAACCCAAATCCACCAAGCCACAGGGATTCCGCCTAGATTCCAACGACTAATCTTCGAAGGTCGGCATCTTGGAGATGGCTCTATGCTACGAGATTACGGAAATTTAAAAAACGCAACCATTTATCTCACTTCTCGGTTGCGTGGAGGAGCGCCTTCAGTGACCCATCCAAGCTCTTACAAGCAGGCTGTGAAATCAGGGACTTCCGCTCCTTCGAAGCTCCAGGCAGAAGCTTCAAAAGTAAAGGAGCCCTTTGGAGGCGCCTTCATTGTGGAGCAGTGTGTAGAACCTCCAATAGTAGAAGTCGAATACCCCCAAGTCTATGGCTATGCCCTTCTCTACCAGGCCAAAGCCCTCATTTGCCGCTTCAACGGACTTTGGCCCTCAGCCCCTGCGCTAAAGGAATGGGTTAACAAGACCTGGTCGGAGGGTCATGAGCTATTCTTCTATTCCAAGGGGTTCTTCATCGTCAACTTATCCACCGAAGCCGAATGTCAGCGCGTGCTAGAGCAAGGTCCTTGGTTTTGGGGCATATCTGGTCTTTCCATGCAGCGATGGTTCCCGGATTTCAATCCACTAACCATGACAACCATGACTACACCGGTATGGGTAAGACTACCCAATCTACCCCTGCATTTCTATTCTGCATCTTTTTTACCCACCCTGGGCAATGCATTGGGTAGATTTATCAAGATAGACACAGACAAAATAACGAAAGGATTCATCACTTTCGCCCGCATCTGCGTTGAAATTGACCTCAGTCAAGGGCTTCCGGATAGGATTCTTATAGATTGGGGTGATGGAGATCCTTTCATATAGATGGTAGATTATGAGAAGACCGCCTTCAGATGCCGCTCCTGTCAGCAAACAGGGCATCTCCAAGCAACCTGTCCTCTTTCCCCCACCCCTCCCACAACTTCTGGAGCACGGAAAAGAGCCAATGGTTGGCAAGGTCCAAAATCTCACAAAAGCTGCCCGAACCCCTCCTTTGACAACAAGCAACATCACAAAGATGCTCCAACTCCTTCGCCTTCCTCAATGCCTTCGCAGACCCCAACATTCGCTCAGCAGCCATCTGTCGACCCAAAACACCAGCCTGCAGCCTCGGCACAAAATCCTGCAGTTTCAGAAGTCATGACTCCAACTCCCGCAATTAAATCCTTGCACCCACCTCATGAAAAGGGGGAAACAAATGACACAATCATGATCTCAGCGTCGCTCCCAGGGACTCAAAAGCGACCTCATGAATTAGACAACTCAGACAGTGACAAAGAAGCACCACGGAATTCAGCAGCTCAAGATTTTGGCACTTCCTCAGACCATTTGGCTTTGGTGGTAAAGGCCGCTGAGCTTACCAGCTCCTCTGGTTGGATTGATGTTTGCAAAAAAAAAGGTAGAAAGGATCCTCATTGGCAAACACAATGATCCGGTCCTTCTCCTTATATTGTATTGTTTCATCTGGCTCTCTTTTAGCATAGGCTAGTTTCAAATGATCCTCTGTTCTCTTTCTGGGGGGTCTTTTCCCATCCGCAAATCAATGTATTACTTTGTACTTTTTTCATGGATTGAATAGAAGGATTCTCCCCTCTCTTACTTACAAAAAAATATATATATATTAAATAAGATGAAAACAATTTTCCAATCCACACCATTATTATCCATTAATATTTTGGACTTGTAAATACAAAAGATAATTTCTACCCCTAGTGGAAAAACTGGTAGAAATAAAAAATTATGATGCAAGTAAAAAAATGATGAAGGCATTCAAACAAATTTGCAATACAATCTACATTTTCAAAACCATAGCAAAGGGTAAAACAAAATCCCTAAAAAATACCTTCTTTTATAGGTGTTAACTCTCCAAGAAACCCTCCGTGGTTGCAGACCAGAGGTGCTTGGTAACTTAAGAACTCAATGTTTTTGGTGTTTTTTATCAAAATGGATCAATGGGATGACTAAACCAGAGTACAGCATTCAGACATTTAACATGTAAACAAATGAAACAGTGCCCTCAAGAATTGATTTATCAGTATTTAAACATCAAAGGTGAATGAAGAAACCATGTAACCAAACCAGTACGAAGTAGGGCTTGAGAGACATGCAAGAAACTGGATCAATTTGTGAGCTGAACAATGGAAATAAACATTCACATTCAGAGCTAAACCAAACTGATACAGGGAAAGAGAAAGTGGAATCTGATGTCAAAACCGAGAGAAAACTGTGATCTATATTAGCATGAAAAAGATGAATACAG
>ML812243.1:259561-287219 GCA_009831015.1 Picea engelmannii
ATGAGAAATCATACACATACACAACACACCAATGTCTTTACGTGGAAACCCAAAGCGGGAGAAAACCACAGAATTATTTTTCTTATATGTCTTGAAGAATTATATTCATTGGAAGCACCAACTTCCTTTGTTTTCCAGCTACAACTAGAAGGAGGCTCCAACCCCATAGCTTCTCATGCTACAACCTGAGGGAAGCTCTAACTCCCCAATTCTCTGACTACAACCAAAAGGAGGCTACAACCCCCTAAGTTCTCCATCTACAACCGGAAGGTGGCTACAACCACCTATCCTTGCCCCATCCAACCACCCTGAAATATAAATGCCAAATGTAGACAGCCTGTCATTTTCACTAAATCAACCACTGCCACTGTCAACATGTACCAATAACCTGTAACAACCTGTACCAATCAACCTGCACCAAACAACCTGTACCAATAACCTGAACCAACATGTACCATGCATCAACCTTGAATCATCAAGATGTACCAACTTCATCAACTATACGCCTTATGTATGTGCCAACTCATCAACTATACACCTCATGTATGTGCAAACTCATCAAATACTTGTCTCAACCATGTATCCAACATGTACCTCAACCATATACCAAAGACATACACCAATATAACCATCAAAATTTATCTAACAATTCATCACTCTATCCATAAACCAAATACCATAAACCCTTACATCAAACCATGTGCCACAACCTCATTGTCATGTAGCCTCAAGCTAAACCAACAACTTTAGCAACACATCACAACCAAAAGACCAATACCCATATGCCAAATACTAACAACAAAATACCAATTGTATCCCTCAACAAATCTGATATATGCGGTAATACTAAACATCCAATATCATCTCAAGAGATAAACCCTATCTCACAAAACATACCTCAAACAAGATGTGCCATATCTCTCATAAATAGAACCCAACCATGTTGTTATCGCGATTTTTCTACCGCACTTTTTCTGTCGTGATTTTTCTTCCGCACTTTTTCTGCCGCAGTTTTCTTGCCGCACTTTTTTTGCCACACTTTTACTGCTGCACTTTTTCTGCAGCAGTTTTCTCTATCAATAATACTTGCCCAAATAACCTTTCATAAAATAGTTATTCAATGATATTCAATAGGTTCAAGTGTGATTAAATGAGATATCCTTTCCTTTTATTTATACTTTCATGCAACATCCCACTTTCCTTATTTTAGGGAGTTCTTCATTAACTTTATTATTTAAATAATTTCTTTTGCAAACACTTTGACTACTTTGACTTTTTGGGGCTTCTAGATGACTCATGAGGGTTCTCCAACTTCACATGGCCATAGCTCTCTAACCATGAGGAGTTATGTAACGTTCCACATACCACTAGAAATGGCATGACATGTACTATCCATCTAGAATAGTATTACCTAGAATATATCAAAACTGATACCATTATCCATCAAACAAACTTGGTTCCATTACCCAAACCTTTGTGCTACCGGAATTTGCTACCAGACTTTCTTCAAGGGTTGACATCAATGAAAACCAACCCAATTAATCAACAATCTCCCCCTTTGGCATTGATGGCAACACTTTGATACAATACTAAAGTCATGTCATGCAATACTGAAGTCATATCACTCATGCTCCCCCTGTGAACCATGCATATGTGTTATGCATCTGATAAATCTCTCCCCCTTTTCCATCAATGGAAAAGGCATCTTTCCATCTGGGGTGGCTCCCCCTAACTGAACTGTCTTTGGGGATACTCCCCCTGACTGAACTCTTCCTGAAACTAATCTGTTGATCTAAACTGTCCTCTTTATGGTGTTTTCTCGTGTAAATCTAAGACATATAAGATAAGCATTCAAAATCATTCATTTTGGATTATAAATTACTCTGAGTCTCTGGCGAAGATACTCAAAGGCTTCTCGTGGAAGCATTTTTGTAAAGATGTCTGCCACTTGTTCTTTTGTGCCCACATATTCAACTTTGATGTTCTTCTCTACAACCTATTCCCATAGAAAGTGATACTTTATTGGACTGTGCTTCATATTGGAGTGCATCACTGGGTTCTTTGAGATATTGATGGCACTTGTATTATCACAATAGATTGGAATGGGCTCATCATACTCAACCTGTATATCTGTCAGAGTTTGTTTCATCTATAAAACATGTGTACAACATGTTGTTGTTGCAATATACTCTGCCTCAGCTGTATATAAGGATACTTATGATTGTTTCTTGCTTAACCATGATACTAAACACTCACCCAAGTAGAACGTTGCTCTATTGGTGCTCCGTCGGTCATCAATCCAACCTGCCCAATCTGCATCTATGTAGGCAATAAGTGATAGATTCTTTCTTTTTGGATACCATAATCCAAACTCTTATGTTCCTTTGAGATATTTGAAAATCCTCTTCACTGCTAATACATGTGATTCCTTTGGTGCTGCTTGAAATCGTGCCACATGTCCAACTGTCTGTATTACATCTGGTCTGGATGTTGTCACATATAGTAAGCTACCAATCATTGACCTATATTGTCTCTAGTCTGTAGACTTTGAATATCATATTTTCTCAACTTGCAACTAGTTTGCATAGGAGTGGTAACTGGTTTGCAATATTCCATTCCGAACCTCTTTATCATTTCTCTTATATACTTAGTTTGAGAAATAAAAATTCCTTGGTTGATTTGACATATCCGAAGACCCAGAAAGAAGGATAGTTCTCCAAGTAATGACATTTCAAATTCATCCTTGATGTAGAGATTGTTGTATGCACTTCATTTTCTGAACGCTTCCTGTTGTAAATATTTATCCAGTCTAGAGTACCATGCTCTAGGAGCCTATTTTAGACCATACAAGGCCTTCTTCAATTTACACACATAATCTGTGTTCTCTGACAACTGAAATCCTTTTGGTTGTTCAATGTATACTTCTTCTTCAAGTTCCTCATTCAAAAAATCGTATTTCACGTCCATCTGATACACTTTAATATTCTTGGAGCATGCATGAGCTAGGAGCAATCAGATTGCTTCCATTCTGGAAACTGGAGAAAATGTCTCTTCAAAGTCGATTCCTTCAACTTGTGTGTATCCTTTACATACCATTCTAGCTTTGTTCCTTGTAACATGTCCATCTTCATTCAATTTATTTCTGAATACCCACTTTGTGCCAATCACATTCTTATTCTTTGGTATTGGAACCAATTCCCAAGTGTCATTCTTCTCTATTTGATCCAATTCTTCATCCATGGCCTTATTCCAAAATTTATCCTTGTTTACCTATTCAAAACTTTTTGGTTCAACCGCATATGAGAGTGCTAGGTGTGTTTGTTCTGGTGAACAGATTCTTCTTCTAGTCTCAACTCATGCATCTTTGTTTATGATAATTTGATCTGAATGATGATTCTTCTGTACTCTTTTGCTAGGTGTTTTTGGAGGCACTTGTTGAACTTTCTCTTCTACTTATTTTTTATCCTCTTCATATTCCCCTTCTACTTCTTCTTTATCTTTGGCTTCTTCTTCGTAAAGTTGTTCCATTGATTCATTTTCTTCTTCCTTTAATTCACGTCCACCTGTTTCATCAATTGTCACATTAATGCTTTCCACAACTTTGTTCAACCTCAAATTGTAACACTTGTATGCTTTCCTTGTACTTGAGTAACCAACAAGTACTCCATTGTCTGCACGAGAATCAAACTTTCCCATTCTTCCATCTTCTCTTTTGATGTAGCACTTGCTTCCAAATACTGTGAAGTGCTTCACATTTGTTGGTCTTCCTTTCCATAGCTCGCAGGGAGTTTTGTCAGTATTGTTTCTGAGCATTACTTTGTTTTGAATGTGAACTGTTGTATGCACTACACGTGTCCAAAAAATATCTGTCAATTGGGAATCCATTATCATTGTTTGAGCCATTTCCTGTGTAATTATCATCCATTATGATAATGTTCCTTTGTCTCTGAACCACTCTTTGAACCAATCTATGAATCCATGCTCTCGTCCATACTTTCCAAGACTCTACTTGCACAATTGTCCATAATGTTGACCCATTTATATATATACTATCACAAAGTCTAGATTAATCCATGAAAGTGTACTTATGCTAACTGACTGCTCTGGATCTGTCTTCTCAAACTCTGCAAGTTTCTCGAAGGATGGTTCTTTGGTCTATCACAGCTATCGCATAGACTCCCCATGTCTAATATTCATATTACTTGGGAGTCTCTAAGCCAGATGGCTTAGAACAATTCCTGCTCTGATGTGTATTCATCATCATCTGCATTGGTAGATTCATCATCTCTCTGAGATCTAACTTCTTTCTTTATGTTTATGGATTCATCTTTCACTACAATTCCTGAAAGTACAATCTCCTGAACTTGTTCCTTATTTACATGTCCTTATTTTCTTTCAGTTATTTTCCAAACCTTTATGTATCTGACATCTTTCTTTTTCTCTATAGAATTTTCTTCATCTTGTTTTATTGCCAATCTTGCGATCTTTGGGACCTACTCTTTGTTCACCTGTTTTTCGTGTTTTCTTATCCACACTTTCTTACATCTGATTTCAGTGTTCTCTTTCATGGAAGTATCAATAATGCTTCTACAATCACTAGTTATGCATCCATAGTTATGACATTTGTAACATTCAATGTTACGTGGGGCCACATAGGCATTTATTGCTTGAACATTTCTTTTATAATCCCTACAATCTACAACCTTATGTCCAAAGTTAGTACAATAAAAACAATGACCATAAAATAAATTTGCATACCTGGGAGTTAATGATCTTCTTTGTGGCATAATCCTTCTTAATTTTTGTCTTGATTGATCATGATTGTGATTGAAGCTTCTTTGTGGCTTGAATATGGATGGTCTTCTTGAAGATGTATCTTCAATAGTTTTCTTAGATTCTTGTTGACCGTGATTCCTTCCTTTGAGTACTTCTGCATAACTCTTTATATTTTCTTCATTCTTCTGTTCTAGCAACCTAGAGTGCTTCTCTTCATTCTCTATAACTAATGTGGATGTTTATGTCTCTTCAACATTCTTGTTGAGATTGATGATTTTACTTCTCAATGTGACAACCTCTTATTCAAGCTTCTCAACCTCTTCTTATTTCTTCATTATCTGAGACTTCATGACTTCTTTGGTTCTTTTTGCTTCTTCAAGATGAATTTTTAATGTGATTATTTCTTCTTCAAGTCCTTTCTCTTCTTGACCAAACTCTGCCTCAAGCTGGTTTAGATCATTAGTTTTTTCCTTAAGATGATCTGTCAATATCTTATCTCTCATTTCTGCTTCTTCCTTATGTGCTTCTATGTTGGCTTCCAAATACTACTTTTGATATTCAAGATTTTCTTCGATCTTTCTGGCTTCTTCTAGCTAAGTTCTTAAGCTCTTGATGACCTGTTGGGCTTCTTAAAAAATTTGAACACTTTCCTTTTGTTTCATCAATTCTTTCTTGAGTGACTTGTTTTCTTCTCTTAGTTCATCTAAAGCACTAATCAATTCTCTTGTGATTATGTACTCTTCATCTTCTGAATCTGTTTGACATGGTGAACATAATTCTTCTTGATCTGTAACTACATCTTCTCTGGCATTTTTTGAATCTGCTATGGGTGAAGAATATATGTCATGTAGCTTATCCCAAATTTCTTTGGTTGATGAACATTTACCAACCTTTTCTCTTATCAGATTAGGTAATCCTTCCAAGATGAAATCCATTGCTATTTTGTTATTCTTCTTCAATTCCTTCTTGGTTGCAGTCTTTTCCCTTTTTGAATTATCATATCCTGTAACAAATGATAGCCAAATATAATGTCCCTGTTCCTGTAAAAATACTTCTGTCATTCTACTCCACATCTCATACTTAAAACCATTCTGACCATTAAACATTGGTACTCCATTCTCAGAATAATCCATGATCTCCTTCCAGTGGTTAAATTGTTTCCTGAAGGAACCGGCTTTGATACCAATTGTTGGATTATTGAGAGGGGGGGGGGATATAATCCTTTTTAACCATATAATGCAAGTGTTATATCAGTGTAGCATTATCATCCAATAATTGCAAAGTAAATAAACAATGAACAAATGATAAATCATACACAGTACACCAGTGTTTTTACATGGAAACCCAAAGCGGGAGAAAACCACGAAATGATTTTTCTTATATGTGTTGAAGAATTACATTCTTTGGAAGCACCAATTTCCTTTTTTTTCCAGCTGCAACTGGAGGGAGGATCCAACCCCCTAGTTTCTCAGGCTACAACCTGAGGGAAGCTCCAACTCCCCAATTCTCTGACTACAACTAGAAGGAGGCTACAATCCCCTAAGTTCTTCGGCTACAACCAGAAGGTGGCTACAACCACCTATCCTTGCCCCATCCAACAACCCTGAAATATGAATTCCAAATGTAGACAACCTGTCAATTTCACTATCAACCACTGCCACTGTCAACCTGTACCAATCAACCTGCACCAAAAACATGTAACAATAACCTGAGTCGACATGTACCATGCATCAACCTTGACTCATCAATATGTACCAACTTCATCAACTATACACCTCATGTATGTGCCAACTCATCAACTATACACCTCATGTATGTGCCAACTCATCAAATACTTGTCTGGCATCAAATACTTGTCTCAAGCATGTACCAAACATGTACCTCAACCATATACCAAAGACATACACCAATATAACCATCAAAATTTATCTAAAAATTCATCACTCTATCCATAAACCAAATACCATAAACCCTTACATCAAATCATGTGCCACAAAATCACTATTGTGTAGCCTCAAGGTAAACCAACAACTTTAACAACACATCACAACCAAAAGTCCAATACCCATATGCCAAATACCAACTGTATCCCTCAACAAATATGATATATGCAGCAATACTAAACAACTAATACCATCTCAAGAGATAAACCCTAGCTCACAAAACATACCTCAAACAATATGTGCCATATTTCTCATAAATAGACCCCAATCATGTTGTTGCCGCGATTTTTTTGCCGCACTTTTTCTGCCACGATTTTTCTACTATGATTTTTCTGCTGCACTTTTTCTACCACAATTTTTTTGCCGCAATTTTTCTGCTGTGATTTTTCTTCCGCACTTTTTTTTTCGTAGTTTTCCTTCCACACTTTTTCTGTCGCGGTTTTCCTACTGCACTTTTTCTGCCACACTTTTCCTGCCACACTTTCTCTATCAATAATACTTTCCCAAATAACCTTTCACAAAATAGATATTCAATGATATTCAATAGGTTCAAGTGTGATTAAATGGGAGAGCCTTGCCTCTTACTTATACTTTCATGTAGCATCCGACTTTCCTTATTTTAGGGAGTTCTCCATTAACTTTATTATTTAAATAATTTATTTTTCAAACACTTTGACTATTTTGACCTTTTGGGGCTTCTAGATGACTTGTGAGGGTTCTCCAGCGTCACATGGCCATAACTCTCTAACCGTGAAGTTATGTGACATTCCACATACCACCGGAAATGGCATGACATGTACTATCCATCTAGAATAGTCTTACCTGGAAATATATCAAAACTCATACCATTATCCATCAAACAAACTTGGTTCCATTACCCAAACCTTTGTGCTATAGGAATTCGCTACCAGACTTTCTTCAAGGGTTGACATCAATGACAACCAACCCAATTAATCAACAATTTACTTCAACATCTTCTAGTTCTTATGCAAGCCTCTTTTAACTCCATTACCCAAGAGAACAAGGCACTAATCTACATTGGAGAGAGAAAGTACTTGCATTGGGAAACATGGAAAAGCACTCAATTGAAATTTTGACTTCACAACTACACTCACACCCTTCAAGTGAGACATCTTGTCTTTGGGGCGATATTTTGGAGGCTAGATCATGAGATTACCAACCCAAGTTGTTAGAATACGCCAATATGCATTATTGTGGTAGACGCTCCTAAATCAATCATGCAATTGTTTATCTGGAAGCCATTCATGACCAAGGAAACGTAGAAAGGAGGGATCCCATTTGATATCCCAATGAGATTTTGGCTACTAATGTTGATGGGAGGGTCATTTTCTTCTTCATCAAGATTGAAAAAATTCATTACCTCCTTTTTCGTTTGTGGTAACCTACATATTTTTGAAAGTGGAATGGGAACATTTATTTTATCGAGCACATTTCCAAGATCCACTTTGAAGAAAAAGTCTTCAATAGTATCCTCAGACTACTTTGGTACTTCCTGATTTGGAGGGGTAGAGAAAACTGGCCCAGGAACAAGTGGAGATTGTAATGGAGGTGGCGGAGCCAAATCTTTGACTGGTGGTGTAGGAGTTGCTTTTGAGGGAATGAGGTGTGAAGGTGTATGAGGAGCAGTAGGTCGATTGGTTGGCAGAGTCAAATATGAAGGAGATGATGCAACTACATTTGCTACCCCTTAAGGTTTCAATGGAGAAGTTGGAGAGCTACATGTTACTATGGCTCAATCGAGGATGGCATAAAGATGCCAAGTCTTGGCTAAATCATTAGGGAATAAAGGAACAGGTCACTCTATAGAATAACAATAATATTAAAAATATCATTGCATCTAAATTTAAGGAGAAATGGTCATGTGATAAAGAATTAGAGGATAAAATAAACTTAAGATACTATAAAGAGGTGATCAACCCTAATCTAGAATATCAAAAGTATATCTTTGTTTTGACTAGCGTAAAGAAGAAAATCAAAATTTCTAAAAATTTAAGAACAAACTCTCATGAGCTCCACAGTGAAACTGGTCATTGGACAATTTCCAAAATGCTATGGGTCAAAATTATCTATCATCTTTTTGACAGTAAGAGGGTTAAAGATGAAAAACAATTTCTCTTAGACTGTCTTGTGTACACCCAAATTAAATCATAATTTCAAAATATTTGTCATGATACTAACCTTCATAACATTTTGACTCATCAAAACTATGGTGATCTTGAAATGCTTCTCTTAATGTTTTTCAAGCACAAAAATAAAATGTAAAAGAAATCAAAGTAATGCCTTACCTTTCTTAAGGTCCAATAGACCAAACCTTGTCTTAATGGATGTTAACCATTATCATCATCATCACCAAACTATGAATACATACTAATATAACCTATAAATACTTTATAACTTTCTTTACTTTATTTATAGCCTTCTTTACTTTCTTTCCATGGCCTATATAACTAGGGTTTGACAAGTTGTAAGTACATGTTAATAGAACCTATAGTACCGTACAACTTATAATTAAGGTTTGATTTTGGTGAGATGTTATTATACCTGCTGAAGGCATAGGTATATAGAAATCGATATGCATTGACTCAGTATTAGTTTCTTTTGACTTATTTAAATATTATTTGTTTAACCAAAGTTTTAACAAAAACATCTTCGACAATTATTAGTTTAAATCATTTTTCTGATGTTTGATTAGTGGTTCAAATGACCCTGTTATTGCATAGCCACCCAAATTTTGCACCTCAATCTTAGTTTAAAGCATAGGTTTGCCTCGTAATTTTTCCCCAACTGAGTAATGTTGGAAAGTAATGTTGGAAATAAATTATAGCATTACTTGTAAACAATAAATGTTTGTTTTTCAATGTGATATTTATACTATGAGTTTACATTGATTTTCAATTTCCCTGATAGCCTAGTTGTCGTGGTCGTTGTTTGAGTGGCAATGTTGTGACCGTTTGTTGAGTGGCAATGTGGCGGTCTCCGTGTTGGACATGGGTATAACTGGCAATTTACATCGATAGTATACATCTTCATTGTTTTACGGCATGTATGTTTCATGCAATTTACATCGATATCCTTTGTGTTGTAGTGAGCATAGAACCCTAGGATCACAATCCAGCACAGGTACTGTGTTCGATTCTCATCCTGAACACTTTCACTTTAGACTGTAAAATGTTGGATGAACGGAAAGTGGAGTTGTGAAGATGAGATTTTGAAAGACCCACAATCAGCTTGAGTTTAATTTTTAAAAAATCATTTTTTTTATGTCATAGATGTCATCAATGATAGATATGTATTGGTGCATCATTTTCTTCACATGCTTAGCTTATCTGTTGGAGAGACCTGGAATCTAATCCCATTTTTAATATTGGCTACAAAGTAATTTCCTTGCATAAAATAAATGGCAGGTCTCGAGTTCCAATCTCGCTCTCGCCTTTTACGTCAGACGAGCGCACGACGAACATTGAAGCTTTTTTGTGCGGTAGGCAATGAGCTTAAATAAGGTAAATAGTTGGATTTAAGTGGATATTTCTGGTCGCAGAAGAAAGATACACCTGCAGAAGGGAGCCTAAAAAAATGGTGAAGGATTTGGAGGAAGCGATTGGTCCATATTTTGGCCTCTCTTATGATATTAACAAGAAGCCTGGCGTTCGCTGTAATAGGATATATAAGCCTGCAATTTTTTGTTTTTTTCTGATATAGACCGGGACCAATTTTTCTTAGAGTTGTCCAAAACTTGGAACGAACAATTAGTCTTCTAAATGTTGGGAGGCATTTAGACAAAAACCAAGGAAGTTGATGCGATGAGAGATTGCATGCATTGTTAGTATTTGAACGCCCACCATCGAGATTGATAGTGTGTCCCTGGTAAGCTGCGGAGCTTAATTTTTTTTATCTTGTAAATATTAACATACATCTTCATTGTTTTACGACATGTATGTTTACAAAATCTCAAGGTATTTCTCTAATGTTGTCTATTCTCCCTCTGTCACAGTTCACACGTTGAGTATTACATGAACTCTAGCTCCTGATATGTAGTACTACACTCCGCCATAATTTTTGTTCATGGATATTCAAGCCCTTGTGTGTGCTCCCATTTCTGTCAGGACCCGGTCTCTTAATCGAGTCGATGGCAAAGGAATGGGCCATATTCAAGATACGCTGACATTAGCTCTCCATGTAGTTTCCCTGGATTTCTTAGTTGTTGTCGTCTTCAATTCAATGTTAGCATGACCAGCTCTAATTCTATGTGTCGAAAGAGTCAGTCACTGTGCAACTGTAGCAAATATGAAATGGACGAAAGGGTAAGATAAAGTTGTAGACATCCCATCTATGACACCGATAACCAGAGCCCTATGGTTTAATTTCCAGAATTTATGCATCTTGGACAGCCCTGCAAAGAGACCCTTTGCTTGACGATATCTGAGTTGTCTACCAACCCCGTGGCTATTGAGGCGTCTGACCAATTCGCAGGAAGTCCGAGAGGTACCCCAAGTCCTGTGGTTAACTTGTTGGGTCGACGTTCTCTAGCTTTTGTTCCTATAGACATTCATTGAATGAAGAAATAATTGTGCCATACATATTATATACAAGAGGAGCGGAGGTGGATTTGCATACGAATCATTCACTGCTTATAGGTAAACTCAGTACCCTGGTACAAGATCCCACTCTGGAATAGGATCTTAGTAAACAAGATCAATTGATTCAACCGTTGATTTCGGTGTCGCTACCTCCTCTCCTGCTATATCTGCTTACACCATATCAGTAGCTCTTAGTAGATCTGAACAAAGGCAATGCAAAATGGATGGGGAAGAAGACGAGGAGGAGGAGGCGGTTGACCCATGTTTCATCCTCTATCAAAGAGGGCTCGTCTCACCTTCAATGGGAAGCATTCGATTCGAACTCGGGTTCAAGAGGAAAGAAAGCAGTAATGAATAATGTTAATGTAGAGGATTATAACAGGCCACAACAATCAATCTGAAAAACAACCATTATTGACTCGGTCGCATGCCTGTCTGTATGTCTCTATAGAGCTTTCAGCCTAATTAGTTACAACTATAAGTTGTCAGATACCATCATTTTTTGCTATGAAAATATCTGACACGCATTGGTTCTTGTTCTCTTGATTATATGCTCTCCAGTATCGACCAAGGAAATTGAATCACCCCTTGCCAGCCTCAACATAGGGGCCTGATCATTCTGTAGGGAATTTTTCAAATTGCTACAAGGAAAGGATCGATAGTGACACAGTATATGACCATTGACCTCAGATTCAATACAGATGGACACCATTAATGGATGGCCTCCTACAAAATCCAAACTCGAACGAATCTAATAGAAAACACCATTAGAGAATGTTTCCCAAGAAGAAAATGTCATGATAGCACCAAGCTTGGAGTTGGATGAGAGATAATTACACAGATGAAATGAATCAAGGTCAATCGCAGGTGCCATCCCCACCTTAGCTAATGATGGTGAAACAGTATCTATATTAATCTTCAAGTTATAGGTCCGTTCGTTCTAAATATTAACCTAGAACTGGGTCAATCGCTACTGCTGCTGGAATTGACTTTGCAATGGTTGATGCTGGGAAGATGACTTGCTCAGGGGAAGACAAACGAAGATGAGTGTTATGCATGAATACTATATGGTGATGTATGGAGACCATGTGGAACGACCAACATGCATGTAAACCAGATGTAAACCAGGTGGAACGACCACTGATACTTGCACGTAAATTCACAAAAAAATATTAATAATAGCATATCCCTGGAAAAAAAAATGCTACAACTATTATTTTATTATACCCTCATAGCGATTTACATCGATAATATACATCTTCATAGTTTTATGGCATGTATGTTTCATGCAATTTACATCGATATCCTTTGTGTTGTCGTGAGCATAGAACCCTGGGATCACAATCCAACACAGGTATTGTGTTCAATTCTCAGCCTGACCGCTTTCACTTTAGGCTGTAAAATGTTGGACGGGCAGAAAGTGGAGTTGTGAAGATGAGATTTTGAAAGACCCGTAATTAGCTTGAGTTTATTTTTTTTTAAATCATTTTTTTATGTTAGAGATGTCGTCAATGATAGATACGTATTGGTGCATCCTTTTCTTCACATGCTTAGCTTATATGTTGGAGGGACCTAGAATCTAATCCCATTTTTAATATTGGTTATAGAGTAATTTCCTTGCATAAAATAAATGGTAGGTCTCGAGTTCCAATCTCGCTCTCGCCTTTTACATCAGACGAGCGCATGACGAACATTGAAGATTTTTTGTGCGGTAGGCAATGAGCTTAAATAGGGTAAATAGTTGGATTTAAGTGGATATTTCTGGTTGCAGAAGAAAGTTGCAACTGTAGAAGGGATCTTGAAAAAATGGCGAAGGATTTGGAGGAAGCGACTGGTCCATATTTTGGCCTCTCTGATGATATTAACAAGAAGCCTGACATTCGGTGTAACAGGATATATAGGCCTGCAATTTTTTGTGTTTTTTTGATATAGGTCGTGACCAATTTTTCTCAAAGTTGTCTGAACCTTGGAACGAACAATTGGTCTTCTAAATGTTGGGAGGCATTTAGCCAAAAACCAAGGAAGTTGATGCGATGAGAGATTGCATGCATTGTTAGTATTTGAACGCCCACCGTCGGGATCGATAGTGTATCCTTGGTAAGCTGTGAAGCTTAATTTTTTTTTTCTTGTAAAGATTAACATACATCTTCATTGTTTTGTGACATGTATGTTTACAAAAGTTCAAGGTATTTCTCTAGTGTTGTCTATTCTCCCTCTGTCATAGTTCACACACTGAGTATTATACAAACTCCAACTCCTCATATGTAGTACTACATTCAGCCATCATTTTTGTTCATGGATCTTCAAGCGCTCATGTGTGCTCCCTTTTTCATCAAGCCCCAGTCTCTTAATCGAGTCGATGGAAAATGAACGGGCCATATTCAAGATGCGTTGACATTAACTCTCCATGTAGTTTCGTTGGATTTCTTAGTTGTTGTTGCCTTCGATTCAATGCTAGCATGCCAAGCTCAAATTCTATGTGGCAAAGGAGTCAGTCGTTGTGCAACTGTATAAAATGTGAAATGGATGAAAGGGTAAGATAAAGCTGCAGACATCCCATCTATGACATCGATAACCAGAGCCCTATGGTTTAATTTCCATAATTTATGCATCTTGGACAACCCTACAATGAGACCCTTTGCTTGACGGTCTCTGAGTTGTCTGCCAACCCCATGGCTATTGAGGCATCCATCCAATTCATAGGAAGTCTAGGAGGTACCCCGAGTCTCGTGGTTAACTCGTTGGGATGGTGTTCTCTAGCTTCTACTCCTCTATGCATTCGTTGAATGAAGAAATAAGTGTGCCATACATATTATATACAAGAGGAACATAGGTGGATTTGTATACGGATCATTCACTGCTTATAGGTAAACTCAGTACCCTGGTACGAGATCCCACTCCGGAATAGGATCTTAGTAAACAAAATCAAATGATTCTACCGTTGCTTTCGGTGTTGCTGCCTCCTCTCCTTCTATATCTACTTACACCATATCAGTAGCTCTTAGTAGATTCGAACAAAGGCAGTGCAAAATGGATGGGGAAGAAGACGAGGAGGAGGAGGCAGCTGACCCATGATTCGTCCTCTGTCAAAGAGGGCTCATCTCAACTTCGATGGGCAGCATTCGATTCGAACTCGGGTTCAAGAGGAAAGAAAGCAGTAATGAACACTATTAATGTAGAGCACTATAACACGCCACAACAATCGATCTAAAAAACAACCATTATTGACTCGGTCACACGTCTGTTTGTCTGTCTCTATAGAGCTCTCAGCCTAATTAGTTACAGCTATAAGTTGTCGTATACCATCATTTTTTTCTATGAAAATATATGACACACATCGATTCTTGTTCTCTTGATTATATTCTTTCCAGTATCGACCAAGGAAACCGAATCACCCCATGCCAGCCTTAGCATAGGGGCCTGAGCATTCTAGGAAAGGATCGATAGTGATGCAACATATTTTTTTTTTATTAAGACCATTGACCTCAGATTCAATACAGATCGACGCCATTAATGGATGGAATCCTCCACAAATCAAACTTGACCAAATCTAATAGAAAGCACCATTAGAGAATGTCTCCCAAGAAGAAAAGTTCATGATAGCACCAGGCTTAGAGTTGGATGAGAAATAATTACACAGATGAACTGAATCAAGGTCAATCGCAAGTGCTACCCCCGCCTCAGCTAATGATGGTGAAACGATAGCTATATTAATCTTCGGGTTATAGGTTTGTTCATTCTGAATATTAACCTGGAACTAGGTCAACCGCTATTGCTGCTGGAATTGACTTTGCAATAGTTGATGCTGGGAAGATGACTTGCTCGGGGGAAGACAGACGGAGATGAGTGTTATGCATGGATACTATCTGGTGATGCATGGAGACCATGTGGAGCGACCAACATGCATGCAAACCAGATGTAAACCAAGTGGAACGACCACTAATACTTGCATGTAAATTCACAAAAAGTTATTAATAATAACATATGCTTGGAAAAAAACTGCTACAACTATTATTTTATTATACCCGCATAGCGATAGGTATATGCTGACATGTAGCCTTGTTCTAGATGAGCGTATGTGATACAGACTTTGACTAATTGGAATTATTTATATTTATAATAGTTTTCGCATTCTTTGTAGACACAAAAAGTTATAATGTTGGACATAAATGTTGAGCTATTTATATAATTTGTGAGAAAACCCTTTTTCCTACAACAATATTTGTAAAGTCAATGCACACAACACCTTTTAGGTTTAATTGTGAACAACATTGAGTTATTTTTCCTTTCTAATGATTTACATTTACTGAGACCATTATTCAATTTCGTTCAGGGGTTAAATATTATGAACATTTAAGCATTAAAACCACAATTTCACATTGTTATTTTGCTTAGGTAACCAACTAAAGAGTAACAAAATCAAAATAAGGTAACCAACTAAAGAGTAACAAAATCAAAATAATCTTAGAGAAGCTTATCGATAATCAATATAAGGAGAGCACATCATCTTTATTGGAATTCTATATCAATAAGGCCCATTTACAACACTGGACAATGAACATATTATAATATTATATAGTCCATGGGTACAACCGAGGGAGAATATATTTTGTTAAAAGAACATCTACTCTCTATCCAAAATAAATGTACTGATACTATCATATAAAATCCATTGTTGTAATCATAATCAATTATTGCATAAATGAAATTGTAATAAAAAACCTTTGAATATAATTAAAATTCAATCAATTTCAATTCAAAATAAGTAAAACCATTTGGCATGGGCATTGTTTTCATTTATTTCTAGGTTGTATAAAAAAGGGCAAGATTAATGAAACAAATCTTTCAATTTTTTAGGTTTCATAAAAGGGTGCAAGACAAATAAATAAATATTTGCATGACACTATACTAAAATTCCCGAGTAAGCTAGATTTAGCAAAATTATCATGCTTTGAACAAAGCATTGGCCATTCTATAGAGATGATATTGAAAAGAAAAAATAAAATGTTTGAGTTAGCAAAATGTATGTCACATGTTGACTTTTGGCTAGATCTAGTTGACATGACCATAAATCACTAGATCTACATCATATTGGTAACCATTAACACATTGTTCCAATGGAGCATAGCATGTAAATTTCAATCTATTACTATATTTCTTCTGGGTGTCAATATATGATAATCTCTAAGAATTATGTTGTTGATTTTCCATAGAAACAAACATGCATTGTTACTATGAGCATAAGATCATGATAACATTTCATTATCATGATGATCATTAAAGCCCTAGCGTGTGCCAAATAATGATCATTCTCTCTCTTAATATCAGAGGGGTAGGAGGGCCCCAAAAAACCTCTGCCTTCAGAAGACTACTCGTCTGTCACTCCCCTGGCATCATCCTCTTACAAGAAACGTTGGTAGATGGGCAGAAAGCTAGGCTCTTCCTCAACAAGTTATGTCCTGATTGGATTACATGCAATGTCAATTCATTGGGTGACTCTGGAGGTCTTGCAGCTGTGTGGGATTCCTCAAAATTTGATCTAACACCCTTTTTGTGTTGTGGAGGTTTATTACTCACCGGAACCAGCAGATGGAACAACAAGCTGATAAACTTCCTCAACATTTATGGTCCCTGTCAACACATAAAAACCTTTTGGAGAAAAGTTGAACATTACGACCTCCTTGATATTCAAAATCTTATAATCGTTGGAGATTTAAACTTCACTACAAATCTGGGTGAAGTGTGGGGTGACTCAGCGGCTAAGGACTCACTGAGAATTTTTCAGTGATCTCTTTTTTTTCCCACGACCTGATAGACGTTCAACTGGATATACCAGCTCCATCCTAGCGCAATGCTCATGTAGGCTCGATGGCTATATCAAAACTACTTGATAGATTTTTTATCTCTGAAAGCCTGCACTCTTTGGACAACATGATTTGAATCTGGGTGGATACACCATTGTTTTCTGACCATGCCCCGACTCTCTTGTAATTTGGCATTTTTATACGTATCTCTCCTCCCTTCAAACTAAACTCATGTTGGATTTTGGAGGATGGTTTCAAAACTATTGTCTATGCAGTTTGGAATGATCCAATATTCCTGAGTGAAATAGGAATTCAACAACGCATAACTTGTAAGTTAAAACAACTGAAAGCACAAATAAAAATTCGGGCTGCCCAACACAAGCGATCTGCTACACATCGACTTCAAGTCATGAAGGACAAAATAAAGGAGCTACTTCAATTAGACCTCTCGAATGGGCTTGATGGGACCAAACATCAGCATTTAAAATATTTAGAATCTGAGAGGAACAAATTATTACTACCTGATGAAGCACTTTGGTGTCAGCGGTGTAGAATCAAATGGGTTCAATGTGACGATCAAAATAACAAGTTATTCCACAAATATGTAAATAAATCCATAAATAATAAACATATTTGGGATATCGTGGATGAATCTCGAACAACACACAGTGGACAACATGCTATTAAGGATGCAACTCCTTACTTTTTTAAAGATTTTATGAGGAAAAAACTCATACTACACTTCAGGAACAGGTTGATGTAGCCCATATTTTCCCTCACTCGGTCAACATAGAGGATTATACTTCCCTGGACAACCCTTGCACTTTACAAGAACTTCAGATTTCTTTAAAATCCTTTTCTTTGGACAAAAGTCCAGGACCTGATGGCTGGACCGTGGAGTTCTACTTACACTTTTTTGATTTGGTGGGGACAAAACTCCTGGAACTTGTTGAAGATTCTAGAATTCATGGTAAGATCATTGGGGCAATAAACTCCACATTTCTAACTCTAATTCCAAAATCTAATCATCCGACAACCTTTGGCGACTTTCGCCCAATTTCCCACTGCAATCTTTGCTACAAGCTCATTTCAAAGATAATTGAAAACATAATCAAACCTATTCTTTCAATAACTCTGTCAGCTGAACAACTTGATTTCTTAAAGGGTCGACAAATTCTTCATGTTGTTGGCTCCGCACAAGAATGCTTACACAGTATAAAGCACAAAAACATCCCTGCCCTCATTCTTAAGCTTGATCTTAAAAAGGATTTTGACTGCATAGACTAGGACTTTCTCAGATTGATCTTAATCAAGTTTGGCTTTCGACAAAACTTCATTAATTGGATAATGAGTTGTGTTACCAGAACAAAATTTGCAGTGCTCATTAATGGAGAACCCTTCGCTTTTTTCCACAGTGGCAGAGGACTCCATCAGGGCTGCCCACTTTCTTCGCTATTATTCATCCTAGCCATGGAAGGACTCAACCTTCTTCTAAAAAATATTCAAGCTGAGGGTAGGATCACAGGGATAAAAGTTTCAAGATTAATCAAAATTCTACACCTCTTCTTTGTCGACGATGTCCTCATTTTGACAAAAGCCAACTTGAATGAATGGATGGAAATCTCAAAAATATTAAAGACATTCTTCTCTGCCTTGGGTCTTCATATAAACTGGAGCAAGTCTACTCTCCACTTCGCCAACATACCTACACTTTGGAACAGTTGAAGAACATCTTTCCTCACACATATGTCCATATCTCTGTTAGTTTCAAGTACCTGGGATACTACATTAAGGTAGACCATTACAAGGCTTTAGATTGGGATTGGTTAATCTCAAAGGTGGAAAAAAGAGTGAGCCACTGGTGCAACAGATGGCTCACCATTGGTGGCCTCTACACACTTATAAAATCTGTCCTTGAGGGACAACCAATATACTGGATGGCCCTTGCAGCCATTCCCATCTCTATACTAGATAAACTCAGATCACCTACAGATTCCTTTTGTTGGGCAACAAGGATCAACAAAAAATCCACCTCTGCAACTGGCAATCAATTGCAAAACCGAAATCAAAAGGCGACTAGGGGATTAGGAACATTTACAAATTCAACCAAGCACTTGTTGCAAGTTCTCTTTGGCGCGCCTTAACCTCCAATGGCATTTGGAGGGCCATCATAAAGGACAAATATCTTCCGTTCACATTTGTTGCTTCTTGGCTCCGAGCTAGACTCTCATGACCATCTAGATATGCTTCTCGAACTTGGAGAATCATCACAAAGTTTGCGCACTGGATAACTAAAGGAATTTGCTGGAACTCGGGAAGTGGCCATTCCATTATCCCAGGCATAGATCGTGTCTCCGGATTGGGTAATGTCTCTATCCTTTCACCTCCATTAATCGGTCTTTTAAACTCCAAAAGTATTTACTATCTCTATCAAGTGCGCAAATACATTACTCCTGGGACACAGTCCACACTTTGGAAATCCAGCTACGAATTAGACCTCCCTCCGATTTTGGCAATGTAATGGGACAACTTCTGCATTGAGATAAATCGCATGGGCATATTACTCACAGATTCAGACAACCAAATGATGTGGGATGGAGGTGACAACATTGTCATCATCTCTGAAAAAAAATTATATAATGCGATTTCAACTGCAAAGTGGCCCATTAATATTACTGGATGGCACTTTGACTTCTGGAAATGGAAATTCCCTCTGAAAATTAAAATTTTTACCTGGCTTACTTTGGATAACAGAATCCCCACCTGGGATCTACTTCAGAAAATAGGTTGGACTGGACCAAATATATGCCAACTCTGCAATAGGGGTGAAGAGACAGATGATCATATCTTTACACACTGCCAGTTCTCTTGCCAAGTTTGGAACAAAATCACACAGGACAACAATCTAAAAATGGGTTGAATTGGAAATACCACCTCAGATTGTTTGGATCACTAGACTACATCAGAAAAATTTTACAAAATACTTCCACCCTTGGTAAATTGGTATATTTGGCTTTCCAGGAACTGCAAAATATTTGAAAACAAGACCCCATCTACTAGTGTTGTAGCTTTTAAAGCTTTGGGACTATTCCATCTTTGGAAAGACCTGCACCCGGACACAGAAAAAATAAAGATATTAGTCAAGCCTACTTACTTAAAAGATCTTCAGACAGGGTGGTTTGATGGTGCTTCACAACAGAATGGATCTCTGAGCGGCGCAAGGGGGCTGATAAAAGTCAGCCAACACTCTATTTACAAGTGGACTCTCTGCTGAGGCCCATGCACCAACACAAGGGAAGAACTCCTAGGTGTTTGGGCAACACTACATTTGGCATCTAGGCTTAACATAGATAGCCTTCATATGATAGGGGACTCCATAATAATCATAGACAGGTTGAATCTAAAGGGTAATTTACAAACCACCACTCTCTTGGCTTGGAAAGATAGAATACAATTGCTCAAGCGCATTTTCAAGAAACTATCTTTCTCCCACACCTCCCGTGAGTATAATAAGGAAGCAGACCTTTTATCCAAGACTTCTTTACTGAGAAAAACAGGTGTGCTCTACTTCAACCATTGGTTGGATGGCCATGAGGGTCCCACTCATAGTATTCAAATATTTTAAGTCGATAGGCACATTTTATCAGTGGTCTTCAGTAACATGGGAAGCCACATTTTCTTCTTCTTCTCTATATTTTCTCTTCTCCCTTTCTGAAAATCTGATGTAACTTTTAGATAGCCCTCATCTTCTTAAATTTCGATCACTAGTCAACACCTCTGGCATACTTGCCCTTATGTTGTGTGGAAGACTGTCCTGACAATGATCTTTTCGCCTTTACTCTTGATATGTAAACACATTATATTATATAATATAATTGAGAATTTTTTCTACTGAAAAAAAAAAAATGATAACATTTCATTATACATGTCAGTGTGTATGAGGTTATGAATAGAGTACAATGCTTCCTGTCACTATGGCCTATTGAAATCGACCCCTTGTTTATAGAAGTAAACACCCCACGGTCCAACTCTTTTTCCACTACCCAATCAAGCAAAGAGTGTCCCAAACTTAAGATTTTATGAAGAATGATGCATATCACAACATAATCAAAATAAAATAAGGTCGTGAACTTATGAAATGATGGGAAAAAAAACCTATATAAAATGACCCATTACAAAATCTATATGCAAAGGTCAAGCAAAAAGAGCATATAAAGCAAGGTTCCTTCATAAGACACATAAAGGTAAGCAAAGTAAAATCCAATCTAATCATAAAGTATACTTTATTCAATATTTATTTTTTATAATTTTTTTCTTAATCTAAATTTTTAAATATAAACTTTACTCAATCAATTTTACCCTACTTATTAAAAACCAAATAAATAAATCAAAATGTGATATTTATTTTTATAATTTCTTCCCTTAATCTAAAATTTTAAATATAAACCTCACACGATTAATATTAATATTAAATATAAATATGCATTGAGCTTCTAAATTGTTTGGTGTGGACCTTTAAAAAGAACTAACTTTCTCCTCTTTCTTTATTTTTTATAACTTTTTATATTAATTAATATAACTTTTTATAATCAATAAGTAGGTATGTTGTTGTTGATGGAGGCTCTATTGCGTTTAGACACCTTGCATCTTATGAGTTGGATGGGACACTATTTACATTTTTAGTTTCGTTTCGATTTGATCTTGCCTCTTCATCCTATTTAAGGGGTTTTCAACCTAACGACGACCTACATACAAGAGTAAAAATAAATCTATATCATATTTAAATGAAGAGTTATGTATTTTAGTGAAAGTTGGAGGTGTTGATTGTTATAATAATAATAATAATTATTATTATTATTATTATTATTTAATTTTAAGGTTATAGTTAAGCGAGACATTAAATTTGTGTATGAGATATTTTTGTTTGTGGGATAAAGGATTCTCTCTATGTAGATTTGAGTGTTAATGTTTACAAAAGTGTACATACCCTACTTCCTATGGATTTGAACATATGGTCTTCAAGGAGGAAACACACTTTCTTAATCATTAGGTTCACTCAAGTTGTACTTTATATATACATGATTTTTTAATTGATTCAGTTAATTTAAATTGAGTGAAAAGTGATCTTTTCAGTGCTACAAAGAGATCTTATTTTAGGAAAACTTCTAGAGTTGGCAATAAACTTAACTGGTTCATTGTCTTGAATAAATAGTCTTATCCAAATTTTGTACAACCAAAATCTATTTTTGTATTGTCTATTTTTTGGCCTAGAATTAAAAAACAGTGACGATAAAACATCGTTACTATATTTCAAACAAGATTTACCACTCATCCATGGAACTAGTTGTTGATTCTACTTGAATTGGAGAACCTAGGTGTTCTATTGTGGTCATTGGAGGTCCAAGTGCTTAGCAACGTGAACGGATCAAGAAGCCAAACTAGAAGTTGCAAGCATGGATATGTTCACTACCAATTCTTCCAGCACATTCACTAATGTTTCCATTTCTTTTGCCTTTATCTTAAGCATGCAAATTATGGTCTAAACTTCAATTTCCTAGTTCCTCAAATGTTGAATATAGGCTTGAATCGACTAGAGCTTGGCCAAATAGCCTTGTCGTATCGAGCAAGAAAGGGAAGCTATGACATCCATCGTCATGTGAATTGCTTGCATAACAAATGAGTGGGAAATCTCTACCCTACTATCATTGTGCCATGTTAATCAACAAAAATCTTTAATCTCTACTTACACCATGTACTTAAAATGGTTTCTTTCATGATCTTGGTTTATAGTTTTAATTTTTAGATATAACCAAAGCATTGGATTCAACTTGCTCACATATATGTGAGCCTGCTCACATATATGTGAGCAGGCTCACATATGGGGGGGGCAGGGAGAAAGTTTTTCTATTAATGCCCCTCCCTCCACCACCCCTCACATATATGTGAGCAGGTTCACATATGGGGGGGGACGGGGAGAAAGTTTTTCTATTAATGCCCCCCCCCCATATATGTGAGCAGGCTCACATATTGGGGGGCGGGGAGAAATTTTTTCTATTAATGCCCCCCACCACCCACATATTTTAAGCTCTACTTACACCATGTACTTAAAATGGTTTCTTTCATGATCTTGGTTTATAATTTTAATTTTTAGATATAACCAAAGCATTGGATTCACCAATTTTCCAAGGATTCACCAATTTTCCAAGCAAATTGAATTTCTTTATATCCTTCTAAATCAAAGATTACTCTCCCCATCATACTTACTAGCCGATATTAACATATATTTTTAAAACTACACCTAAAAGACTTTATTTTCAATTACATATAAAAATCATAAATTTTCAAAAAATGTTTATTAAAACACAAAGTAAAAACTTGTCTCTCAAATACCAAAGACTTTGATATTTTGTGTTTTTTATCATATTTTATGAAGAATGTGTAATTAAGACGAAAGTACATGCTTTGATTTTTTTATATATATTAATGATTTGACACATTTACATGTCCAAATTGATTATGTTTAAACTCTTATTGTCACACAATTTTAGGTGGACCCATGTCACAAAGCATAAGAAAATATGTAAATACCTTTGGTCGAGAGAATACATGAACATGATATGATAGAGAGGAAATAGAATGAAGTGTCTTCAAAGTAAGTAAATATACATAGAATGATGGAGAGAAAATACATCGAATAAAGTGTCTTCATGGTAAGTACATATACCCCACTTCACATCCATAGTAAGTACTTCACCACACAAAAAACTCCATGTTCATGGTAGTACTTCACTTCATTAACAATTCATAAGTACAAAATAAAAGAATCACAAGTACAAAAGCAACAACATGAAATTACAAATTAGAAGAATTGAGATTGTACAATAATCTTTGAAACTTGGAGATGAAATATAACTAAATAACAATTTACAATCTTTGAAACTTGGAGATGAAATATAACTAAAAGAGTTTTTGGCTTTTGTTATAAATACTTTGTGATATAAACATGTTTTTTTATTGAATAATAAATACTTTGTGATATAAACATGTTTTTTATCATTTAATTTGATATATAATTCTATGTTATTTAATTTTTTAAAATATATTTAGCGTGATTAAAATATATTTTTAATATGTTGTTTACACATTAGGGAAGGAGAAAGTGAAAGTTATTGGGTAGTATTTATAAGTATTCATTTATGGATCTTACTAATTAAGATTTTAAGATTTGAGATAAATTACCACACATCTAGGTTGTTATTTTGGGAAGAGAATTATTATTGGACACAATGTTAATCATTCACCCGAGGTTAAAAATTTGATTAATTTATGAAAAGTGAATGGTAAACTTACACCTGTAACTGTGGTATTTTAGTAGACATATTTATACCAAGTCATGGATGTATTCACGTGGATAAAATATGGCTATTGAGTAAAGAAAGTTGCAAATATTGAACAATTATTTTAATCAAGGTTGGTGCTTATCTTTTGTGCATTTTAATTATATTCCATGTAGTGGTGTTGCTTCACAATCTTGGATGTATGATAGATATGAAGATGGATACAATAGATACTCTTGAACAAATGATGTAATGTAACTAGCATACCCCTGAAGCAGGGGAAAGGGAGCACTGAAGTAAATCGGGGTGGTTATGTTGTTTAAAGATTATGGGATTTTATTTTTGGTTGAAAAATGCATACTTCACAAGGTCAATCTTCATACCACACCTCACAAAATATTTTCAACAATCATGTTCCAAATCTGAATCACCCAGCTACATGTCCACCTACAATAATCGTAGATATGTGACTACAACTTTTCCAGAGAGAAATAGAAGAGGAAGAAGAGGCATCGATTAAGAGTGAAGACACAATGATGGAGCAAAACTGAAGGACACTGTTTGGAGAACGAAAACAATGTGAAGGTGAAGAGGGGATTCAAGGGGGTATCGAGCAAGATGGACAAGTGGAGTATGTTGCAGGATGAAACATAAACCAATCAGTAAACAACACATGACAGTTTGCAGGATAAAATAAACCAAACATCAAATGACATGTGTTGGTGTTCGAGAGGCTCTAGACAGATGACGAAACCTATGAACCCTAATTGTTGTTTCTAATGGAGGTTTCAAGAGGTAATATATAAAGATAATCTTCCAAGGATTGTTGGAATTGGAGGAAATTTCCGAGGGTTGTTTCTATGTATCAATACATTTTTGTGGGTAATAGATACAATTCAATTAGAGATGGAACCCATCGACACATATGAGATCCATAGTTCAAAGTGCACGATAGGGTCATCACCTCAACAATTTTCACCAATGATGACTCATTGACTCCCAATGAAAAGCTCTCAAAGAAAATAGAAATTGGTCCGATTATATGCTATGTTGGTGAAATAATACATGAAATTGGACAAGGAGAACCTTAAACCATGTGCTACTCTAATGTAATGAGGAGTAATGATGGCCCCAACTTCTATTTGGAGATAGTACTCATAATAATAATACATTTTTGTTGGAAGTGATTCAATAAATTGAATCCAAAATTACATTAATGGGAAAATTGGTAAATGAAAAATGGTTGATGTGCAACCCTCACTCTCACACTAATTACGTTGAAGGCATTTTTTAAGGGCACGGTCTTTCTGGTATCTTTCGTCGTTTGTCAAGAGTGTATATAAAAGTTCCATCTATCTTGCGGTTTGGGTGAATTGAAAGCTTCTATATGCCATGTGCTTTGGGCGAATTGAAGAGAATTTGAAAAAATTACAAAAGATGTTGAATCTTTCGCTCTGTTCCACGAACTTATCAAAAGATATAGAATAACATCACTAAAGTGCCATAAAATGGAAAATCCTTCGTTTTACTTCATATGCACCAAATTCCAATAGGTGGCATGAATATAGCCGACATCAACTATAGGTGTATGCAGTTGTATGTGTACCAACAACAAGGTTTCCGATGCAAATATAATGAATGATCGTCTATTGTGCGGTTTGAGGCACCCTCGACAATTGACCCATGAGCATATGGTGCAACATCTAGGTCCTTATGTTTCCATTCTCTCTGTGCACGTCACTACCAAAGTCGATGAGGGGTGGGAAGGAGAGACCTAGAAGCATGCCCTCCCACGATATAGGGCTTCCTACGTTATTGGAGAAAGAGTTTACCATTTGATTTATATCCTTTTAAGTGTGGGCTCCATGGCTTATGGTGTATGGGTCTCGCTACAAATATTTAATGTCAAAATCCTTTAATGATCAAATATTTAATGTCAAAATCCTTTAACGATCATGGGCCTCTATTGTCCATCATCATTTATTATGTCAGAAAATAGAGGGAATACTTTTTTTCTATTTTTCACCATCTCATACAACTGAGACAAACACTTGGGGGACTAAAGCGTACTCCTTAGAGAGGATTGCCAAGTGAAACTTGGCAGTGAAAAATGCATGCTTTGTCCTACCATCTAAAACCTCCTCTAAATTCTATTTTGCTTCTCTACTATTTACAAACCACCTAATTATTTTGCAAGGTTTTAAAACCTTGTACAAATTGTCCACAAATCTGTTCATCAATATTCCATTCTTCTAATATTACTATTACTAATCTATTCAGCAATATTTCATTCTTATTATTATTTCATTCTTATTATTAGAGCCTCAATATGACTATTTCATCAATATTTCATTTTTCTGATATTACTATTACTAAAGCCTCAATATTACTATTTCATTACTAGGCTCTCAACATTCTTCTGATATTACTATTACTAGAGCCTCAATATTACTATTTCATTAGTAGGCACTCAATATTACAAGGCTATCACTTCACCAACACATGTTATCAAACTTATCAATATTACTATTAAGCTTGTCAATATCTGCTGAGGCTATGTGAGTTGTATGAAAAGATAATTATTTGTTTTTCTCCATATTTATTATACATTTGCAATGTGAAAGACACCCAAAATGTCAAAATATAGGCCGTTTTCTCACAAGCAGCAGATTTTGGAGTTTAGCGTCTGGGTCACATGGGAAGATACACTCCACCGAACGTCCTCCATGATGTGACCGATCCCTTTTTGGCAAAACCATATCATTATAATCATTTTACGCCACGTCCATCGTCGGTCACCCGCCGAATTAGTCGTGGGGCCTACACCCTTTGCAGCCATTACTTTTCAGTGGTAGGTGTCCACGTGTCTTCTTCAAGAAGACGGGGGTTCACAGACGAAAGCGAATGTAGCATGTGGTGTGATTCGCAGTGTCAGCCTGCTAGTATTACTTCACCCCTGTGATGCGCAGACACCCTTCCACGTCACTGCAAGACGGTGGACGACCTTTGGACAGGGTAGATTACTGTCCTCTGTCACGTCACCATCAGACGCCCACGGGGACCACGAGGACAGAACCCGTCCCCCGGTACGTCTACGCGGCGCCCACAAACTTCTGACTGGGCCTAATCAAATGTGTACGTACTACCTTGAAGATGTAAGTGGATGTCTGGACAATCCACGTGGCTAATACGTCACATGA